>CM062292.1:486459184-486679921 GCA_031216915.1 Pictodentalium vernedei | reverse complement strand
ATATTTTGTCCATGCAACTTGTAATGTCGCACCAAGACCTGCGAATAGCCGATTTTTTCTTGAAAATCTACAAGATGTTTTTAGAGAAATCCACAGAAAATGGGTATTTTAAGATTTTAATGGGTATCTCTCTTTAACCAGCCAAAAATGGGTTAAGACGTCGAATCTTGAATACCCTTACCACTTTCAAAAATATTTTCCGATCAGTTTTGCGTCCGATAAATGAAGGCCACTTTCTCTGTGGTATACCATTTGGGTGCTGTTGGCGTCCAAAAACAGCCCATTTTATCACAATTTGGACTTTTAGCAGCCCGTGGAGGGTTAACAAATGCTCACCGCAGTATTTTGTCCATGCAGCTTCTATTGTCACATCAAGGCCTGGGAGTGACAATTTTTTCTTGAAAATCTACAAGACTCGTTTAGAGAAATCCACGGAAAACCTGAATTTTTTAGCTTTATGGGGGTATTGCTGTTTAACCAGCCCAAAACGGGTTAACGCTTGGTTTTTTGAACACCCTTATTACTTACAAAAATGATCCTCGGTGAATTCCACTTCCAATAAATGAAGTTATGTTTATCTCTCGTGTATCGTTTGGGTTCTCTGGGGGCCTAAAACCGGCCCATTTCATCAAAATTTCGATGTTTGGCAGCCTGTGGAGGGTTACCATATGCATCGCCAGATATGCCATGTGTATCAAAGGTCGTGGCACAGGCAGGTCTATCAATGATGAAGGTTTAAAAAAAATCTACAAGACGTGTTTCGAGAAAGTGCCGATAAACCCCAATTTTGACAGTTTTTTGCCAATTCTGACGAAATAAGGGTTAAATCGAAAATTCCGCTTCGGTACATTTTTAGATTTTGTGCCCCTCTATGCGTGTGCAAAATTTCGTGAAAATCGGTTCGAAAATGGCTTCTGAATCGTACGGACAAAATGTGTGGAAAAAAAAAAAAAAAAAAAACCAAAAAAAAAAAAAAAAAAAAAATAATAATCCGTAGAAAAACAATAGTCTTTTCCAGAGGGAAAAGCCTAAACCCCCCCCCCCCCCCCCCCCAAAAAAAAAAAAAAAATAATAATAATCCGTAGAAAAACAGTAGTCTTTTCCAGAGGGAAAAGCCTAATAAAGGTTATGATGCATAGAACACGAAAATTATATTCGTCCAACACACAACAATGATAGCAGGCATCGGTGATTTTTGGAAGTCTGCGATCCTATTCGAACGAGAACTGACTATCAAATAAAATTTCGTGAGAACAACTCGAGAGAACAACTCGTGGCCAAATATGCTTCAAATAATCAAGAACGAATCTGGGAAATCAAAATACTTCAAAACGCAGTGACAGAGCTGCTTTAAGATGAATGTCAAACCATTTCGTTTGTTTACATTCATCACAATGTGGAGGTTCAGATCAACGGGACCAAAATACACCGATAAACAATATCGTTCAAAATGAAATAATGGGACTGATCGTCCTCGCCCTACCTACTGTCATGATGTGGAGATTGCACAGTTACCAGATATAAAATACTTCCGTTACCCATGGACAAGGTCTTCATAAAAATGCAGGCAGTGTTGGAATTTTTGCAGACTAAGTTCTGTCGCTGCATTGTGAGGTGGTTTGATTACCTAGCGTTGTTCATGGATGTACTGTTTAGTTGTCGATTTTCATACGATACGATCGCAGACTTCCATGAACCACAGGTGCCCACAATCAGCACTTGTGGGGTAAACGAATCAGTTTCCCGCGTTCTATCCACCATAACTTCCATTTTGATGTATATTTTTAACACAAATTTATATTTTGTAATTTATATATGGAATATCAGACCTCGCAAATTCGGAGTAACCTGATTTCCATAACTGATATCGCACCTAAAATAAATCCGTGCAAAACCGTCGAGATGGGGGCGGTGTAGTAACACTGGAGTCCAGCTTTATGAGGGCCCGCCGATTTTCCATAATTGCTTTAGAGCAGGATTCCCTTACGGTATTACCTGTGAGGACAGCGAGGCCTTCACTGAAAGTCAAATCCTGCCTAAGAGAATCCTGGCTTGAGGTAATTAGCCGAAATGAGAAAAAATCGGCGGGGCTCCTATAATGCCGGGCAAGGTTTCCAAAACTAACACTATGTATGTGCATTCACAAAAACCGAAATGTTTTGCTTGCGCACTAAGTTACAAACTTTCACTTTCAGAAGCCGGGCAAGGTTTCCAAAACTAACACCATGCATGTGCATTCACAAAGCCGAAATGTGAAAAAATCGACGGGGCTCCTACAATGCCGGGCAAGGTTTCCAAAACTAACACTATGTATGTGCATTCACAAAAACCGAAATATTTTGCTTACACACTAAGTTACAAACTTTCACTTTCAGAAGCCTTTCCTAGAATTTTAGTCGAACTTCGACTAAGATTCTAGGAAAGGCTTCGACAGTAATCGGTCCCCCAGGTTATTCTCTCTGTTCCCTCATAACAACACCATTGCCGATTTTGGAATACCAAGTGTCAAAATGCTGTTTTTGATGCAAAGTGATAATTTTTTTAATTGTTAAGGATGAAAATGTTAATATGTTTTCACTTTTTTGTTTGGGAAAATTGACTTTTTTAAACGAAAGTAGTGAGTAAATATTTGGTTACACACTGAATTAATTATAGTAATTGCTCCTGAAAATTTTCTTTAAGCCATCAAGTCGAACTATTGATGATAATCACCAGCGGCCATTCTGTACATGTAGGCCATTCTGTACATAGGCCATTCTGTACATGTAGGCCATTCTGTACATGTAGGCCATTCTGTACATGTAGCGTGAATTACTACCAAATCGTGGGAAGGTGGATTTTCCACCCGACAATAGTGTTTTATTACAGGTGACCTTATATCGCATTATTTGTGATTTATGGGGCTGATTGATTGAATAAATAAATAAATTCCCATTGCCCTTTATTCCAAAACATTTTCTCTGAAATTTACTTTGAATATGTATGGTCAATTAAAACTTTAACCATCCAGAATTCACAATTTTGAGATGGCATCCTGTAATTATCTGTGTTGCATATGACATTTTTCTTTCTTAATCGTTGCTATTTACAATTAACAGAAAAGTTCTCTGATAGAGTTTCTCGGTGATTTGGAAGTTACGATGATTATGTGATAAAACGTACCATAATTTGAAAATGTCTCTGTTTTGTAAGTGATCAATTATCAAAGGGCTTTTTCTAAAAAAAAAAACAAGACTAGTACCAGTCTGAAACTGCGTCGCTGCATGCAATTTTTCAGTGGGTATAGTACAGTCTCAAATTTTCGGCAAACAGGAACCGCATGTGCCGCAGATCTGGAAATTGCTTCCACGGTACAACTCAAAATATCAAGCGCCAGACCAAATATAAAATCAATCCCTTTCATACAAGCCAAGAAAACTTCAACTGAAATTTTTATATTCAGTGGGTACAGTACAATTTCAAACAATTGGCAAGCAGGAAGTGGCTACACGAAAGATCTGAAAACTGCTTACACGGTACAATGAAACATTATCAAGCCCCAGGCGAAATATAAAATCATTCCCTTGTTACCAGCCAAGAAAACTTTGACTAGAAATGTTAACCCAAAGTATTTCGGACTGACTGACGGACGGACGGACAGATTTGAGCGTTTACTAGACCTGCTTGCCACTGGAGATGCACGCGAAAAACAACAGCTTGCGGTCTGGATAATAAACAAATGTGAATTGGCCCAATACATGATACTTGTTTTCGGAGCTTCAAAGACAATTTGTACAAGCGAGTCAATGTCCAACTATTGAGCTAAACATATCATAAATGCTTGGACTTATCACAAAAAATGCTTTAGAATTAATTGTATACAGATCAGAGAGAATAAAGGTGTCCAGATAAGGCAACATTTTAGTAAAAGAGTGACCCCATTAAATGTTTCGCACCGCAATTGTGATACAGCCAGCAGACACCGAAACCGCAAAAAAGTGGAACTTTACACCACAAATAAGGTATTCATAAAATTCAATTACCCTCCTCGATAAATTCAGTTTAAACATGTTTTCACAAAAGGCTCACAAACGTAACTTATACATTTGGCTAAAATAAGACAATTCTCTATACGGATGCTGCTCCAAGGACTCACAATAGCATATTTTAAATATAATTCGCAGTTCAAGCCCAACAACTGGAATTTTTATCGCCATATTTCCACTTTAAAATACTTAAAAAAATTTGTTTTTTATTTCTCTCATGAAAATATTTCTTGCATGAAAGTAATGGTGATTAATACCTACCCTGAAAGAGTTTGCCACGCAAGTGGGCTTGTTGAATTGCCTTTACTTACCTATTTTCCAACTTGTATGAGCAACAATCTCCGTCTTTTTTACACCGTAAACGAGGTACTGCACCGCAAAGGTGGTAATCGGATGACCAGCGTGTTCATACAAGAACTGATAATAAAAATATTTCCGGAGAACAACTTGTGGCCAAACGTGCTTCAGATATCCAATAACAAAGCTGGGCATACAAAACACTTTAGGATGCAGCGATAGGACTGCGTTTTGGCAAAGGACAACATTGTCTGCATTTTTTATTGAGGATGGATTCGATGTTCGGCGGACATGCTTAAATCACTCGATATCACGATTTTTCATCGAAAAACAAATTCGTAATTTTCGGAAATTTCACCAGGTGTCATGATATCTTTCATAAAATATGCCAACTGTGCAGTCTATATATAATCATTGTATGCTGTATTAAGGCGATCTTTCTCATTTGATTTCAGACGCCATTGTATATCGATGTTTTTTCCGCCCGATGACCTTGACCGGAAATCTGAATTAAACCTACGATGTAAACAAAGGCTACAGTTTTGGAATTTACCTCCACGCAGCTCTGTTTTGAAGAATTTTTATGTCCTATCTTAGTTCTTGAATATCTGAAGCACAATTGGCCACGAGTTGTTGTATGCCCCCCCCCCCCCCCCCACACACACACACACCCAACTCCATATTGAATATATTCCAAGTTCGCGGAAAAGGTTCCATGTGATGGATATTTCAATCAATAGCAACTCCGATAGTTGTTAACTCTTTACCTAACACGAAAAGCAAACGACACTTGCAAACAAAATTCTTGAATAACTACTTTTTTTCATTTTTTGTCTCAAAAACATAGTTATGACCCCCTCGTTGGAACGAGCTCGACGAGCTCGTTCCAAAGAGGGGTCATAACCTATGTTTTTGAGACAAAAATATGAAAAAATAACAAAAATTAATTGCCGATTTTTGTGAATAGCGCTGGCAGTGATTGGCCGTTACGTTGCCTAAAGGGTTAACGTTGAAATAAAATGATATTTACTATTGCTAGAGGACTAAAATTATCAACACTTTACAAACAAATAAGGACTTGTTTCTAGATCGTTTGGTTGAAACTGAATGCTTAACCCTGCTATAGGGGGCGCGGTGGCGTTGCTGTAACCGGGTCTCGTCAGATCACCGAAGTTAAGCAACGTCGAGCCCGGTTAGTCCTCGGATGGGTGACCGTCTGAGCGATCGATTCGTACTCCCGCGTTGTGACCTTGGGCAAGGCATTTAACCCTGATTGTCCACGTAAGGGCACGATGACGCCGTATACTAAGGCTACTGCACGTCGATTGTGCGCATGTCTTCAACCAATCTAACCCTGTATGTGCTGCAGTGCGGAGTTACGATGTTGGGAAGCTGGCAGCTGCTCGTCGTTGCTCGGTGGTTCTCTCCGGGTACCCCGGCTTCCTCCTCCCGTAAAACTGTCACGGTCATGATTAGCCATTGTGTATAAGTATGTGACCTTAAACACCAATAAATAAATTTAAATAAATAACCCTGCTATAGTTCTGCATTGAATACGGATACAAATTTTAATGTCCTGTGCTGTAATTCCATACAGAGTATGGAGATTCCACATCCACATCCAAGGAAAGTATACCATAACACATTTTTATTCTCAATGTAAGGCACGCGTTGTAACACATTTTTGAGCGACTGACCATATGATTTTACCCTTTTGTTCTATTATTATTCGCTTTTTACGGAAAATCCGAAATAAGGCAATTATATTCTCAATGCCATAGGGCGGCAACACTCCCCCTCCCCCCCCCCCCCCCCCCCCGCCAAAAAAAAAACAAAACAAAAAATATTTTTTTTTTAGTTATTCAAGGAAAAAAAAAATATTAACTTAACTTAAAAGTAACTGAGAGAGAATTCCGTGTGATCGATACTGATATGGTACATACTTGGTTAATTAGCATACCTTGTATGGGGTCTGTCGGTGGCCGAGTGGTGCGCGTGGTTCAGTGCAGTTTCGCTAGACGGTTGGTGCCGTAGGAAACTAAAACCGGCCAGTGCTATTCTCAAAAACCGCCAATTTATTTTCATTTTTTTCTCAAAAACATAGGTTACGACCCGTCTTTGGAACGAGCTCGTCGAGCTCGTTCCAATGAAGGGTCATAACCAATGTTTTTGAGACAAAAAATGAAACAAAATTAGTTGTTCAAGAATTTTGTTTGCAAGCGTCGTCTGCATTTGTGTTAGGTAAAGGGTTAATGAGAATGTTATATTACAGTAAAGCTCTTTCTAAGCGCTTTCTGCATAAAGCACAACTCCATGAAATGATATTTATAATCAGTTTAACATGATTCCGATAATTGATCATCAGTTTTGTTACTCGAAGTTCACTCTAAACTCACACATTGTCTCTTATCCAGAAACTGTTCTTAATCCAATATATAGCCGAGAGGTCCTCGGTTCGAATCACACCTGCAGCAACTGCGTTGTGTCCTTGGGCAAGACACTTCATCTCCATTGCCTGTGTGGGGGCACGATGGCGCCGTGTACTAAGGCGTACTGCACTTCGATGGTACGCATGTCTTCAACCAATCTAACCCTGCCTGTGCTGCAGTGCGGAGTTACGATGTTGGGAAGTTGTCAGCTGCTCGTCGTTGCTCGGTGGTTCTCTCCGGGTACTCCGGCTTCCTCCACCCGTAAAACTGTCACGGTCATGATTAGCCATTGTGCATAAATATGTGACCTTAAACATCAATAAATAAATAAATAAATAAATAATCCAATATATTCGTAACAAGAACAGAGAAAGCGAAAGAGTAACCCACACACAAAACCTAATTTTTTTATATACATAACTCTGTGAATGCCAAGTCTTTTTTATGTTGTGGTTATCTGATATGTCACTACACATTTTACAAGACCAGACTGCTTCACCCCCTGAGGAGCATTTAATAAGAATTTTAGTTAACAGCACAAGTCGGAATAACACAAATTACTCATTTCTGTGACATTAAATAAAAATTAATTCTCTAGTAATTACTTAATAAAATGTAATTGTAGGTATCATGGAACTAAATATTATAACGTTCAGGCAAAAAGGAATATGATCGCATCACTTTAATTTTGGCATTCAAATATCTTTGTCAAATACAGCGCTTCAGACAACATTTTTTCTGACCCCAATGCAACAAATAAGAGAGAAAAATTGACAGCAAGGGAAGTACCGGTCACGTGCACATATTTTCCAGGGAATTCCCTACAAAAACACCCCAAATGTAAATTGTATTTTTTAGGTCCGGTCCTAAAGTCATCAAATCACCCTCTTTTTTATCTGAAATATTCATGAATAATGCAAGATGTCAATAGAATGCCTCAAACATTTATTGAAACAATTTATTTTCCCAAGGCAGATTATTTTTAGAGATTGCATCACTTCCGAGCATTTCAAGGCGGGTATTTCTAATTCAAATATTTAGTTCAGTGATACCTTTTAATGCAGGAACAATGCCCACTGGTTTTCCAATACGAAACAGATAAGGTTATTTACGGAGATTACATTCCCATAATTTAGAAAAACTAAGGCTCAAAAATGAGGTTAAAAATAAAATGTATCGAAGAAAACAGTAAAACTGACATTGCTGCCATCGGATGCCTCAAAGTAAAATAAAAAAATAAAGGTTCACAACTTCGAATGAGCACAACTATGGGTTCTAAGTTTCACAACTCTATCTAAATAGGGCGAAATTTCACTCAGAATCGTAAGGTTTTCATTTCAGAATGTAGAAAATAGGCTAAACTTCAACCTGACGTAAAAACGTCAAAATGACGTTAACTTGAAAGACAAAAAGGAGGTATCTCCTAATTATTTTATTAAATTTCTACATCATACTAAAATTTCAAGAAATCTGACGGATTTTAATTTTGGACCCTGTGACCTTCTATGACGTCACTTGAGCGTTTGACCATAGGGGTTGGGAATATCCTAGGGCGGTGGATATGTTTTTTTTTTACGGAGTTTATATTCCTCAAATTCCTAAAGGCTACGGCTCAAAATGAGGTCAAAAATAAAAGGTATACATAAAAGACCTACAACTGGCATTGGGTGCAAATTTGAAATAAAAAAATAAAATTGCACAATTTCAAATACCTAGAAACCAGTGTGTGAATTTTGATAGCTGTGTCAATTACAAATACGGAGGTTCGTGACTCACAAGACAGTTTGTATGAAAACTCTCCAAAATGGCTTAGCCCTTTAAATCAGAGAGGCCGCTTTTCCCTCCCATGAACATGATACGTCATAATTTCATTAAGAAGGATAGCTGCCATTAGCTGATACGTGAATGTGACGGGTAGACAATTAATATTTTCAACGTGCAGCCCGATGGCTGCACGTTGAAAATATCAATTGGTCTACCCCCAAAATGATGAAAATGGACTCTTCCAATTGATGTCATTGAACTGACATGGAAGATACCACCGGGGTTCATAGGGTTAAATAATGAAATAATAGGGGCGCTGCTATTAACTTCACACCTTTGGTGTTTGAACTTAGATTTTCAATTTTTTTTTTCAATTTTGTGATTGGCGTAAAGTGTACTAAAAATAACTGGAACTAAAATTAACCGAAATGTCACTTGATTTAATCTTTATCTAGTGAAATATAATTGTTGAGTTTTTTGGAAACCTGGTCGTCTCTAACGTCGGAGTGTTAAATATATTTGGTCAATGGAAATAAAAAAAAATTAAAGGTGCATCTTTTCAAGTATGGTTTGAGAACTCTGTGGAATAAAGAAACGATATCATTTGTATATTTTGGCTTCTGAGAACCACAAGAAAGCAAAGTAAAGCTTCAAATGACGTAGAAACGTCAGGAATGACGTTAAATAGGAAACATCCAAAGACAGATATACACAAAACGACACGTGCGTGTGAATGGGTTAATCAATATAGCACGAGTGCCAGCGCGGAAGGATAAAACGAGAGGTCACAGGCCTTGAATTTTACCTTCCGCGATGGCACAAGTGACCTGTCGATTAACACATTGACATTCTGTGTTTATGACACGCCTATCCGTAAAAAAAAACAATTATTAGAAGGACACTCAGAAATTCATTTGATAATTATCAATAAAAAGAACACATTTTATCGCCAAACAAATTTGCGAGGGGAACCCGTGTTACTATTTCGCCCCGTTCCCTGCTGGCACATAAAACACATTGAAGCTCAGGGGACGATTTTTAGCTGTCGCTAGCGATTCAAATTGCAATTGCGTTGCACAATTTGTAGAAAATCCCAGTGAAAATTCGCTTCTTTATAAAAATAGTTTGTAAACGATTTCCGCTCAGCACATATGTGCGGAACAGATTTTCATTTTCCGCATAGTTTAGTGTTGTAAAAGGGGATTTCATCAAACAGACGTGTAATATTTTTTTTTATATTTTTACAGCTCTGTACTAAATTTTCATGTAAGTCGGACAAATTTTAATTTTTGCAATGTTGACGTCCTATCGTCACCAGAACCACAGCCCAAACGAATTGTTCTCGGCTGAAAACTGATTGCATTTTTAGATATGGTTTTTATTGGAGACATTGTGGTTTCAATTGTTGGAATACATGACATCTAACTTCATCTATAGTGCGTTTTTGGCGACACATTGTGATTTCAACTTTTGGAAGACACTACATCTAGACTTGATCTAGCACAAATTTGATGACACATTGTGATTTCAACTGTTGGAAAACACTACGTCGAACTTGATTTTGAATGATTTTGGTGACACAGTGTGTTTTCAACTGTTGGAAGACGATACATACACCTTGATCGAGGCCGAGTTTGGTGATATAGTGTGGTTTCAACTGTTAGAAGACACTGCATCCAGCTTGATCAAGCTCCATATTGGTGACACATTGTGGTTTCAACTGTTGAAAGATACTACATCTGGCTTGATATAACGCGATTTTGGTGACACAGTGTGGCTTCAACTCTTGGAAGGCACTACACTCATCTTGATGTAGCTCGATTTTGGTGAGACCGTGTGGTGTGAAGACGCTACATCGAGCTTGATCCAACTTGATTTTCGTGACACAATGTGGTTTCAACTGTTGGAAAACGCTTTACCCAGCTTGATCAAGCACGAGTTTGATGACACGGTGTGGTTTGAAAGACTATACATCCAGCTTGATCTAGCTCGATTTTGGTGACACAGTGTGATTTCAACTGTTGAAATACGCTACATCCAGCTTGATCTAGCTCGCGTTTGGTGACACAGTGTTATTTCAACTGTTGGAAGACGCTGCATCTAGCTTGATCTAACGCGAGTTTGGTGACACGGTGTTGTTTCAACTGTTGGAAGACGCTACATCTTGCTTGACCAAGCTCGATATTGGTGACATAGTTTGATTTCAACTGTTGGAAGACTCTACATCCAGCTTGATCTAGCGCGCGTTTGGTGACAAAGTGTTGTTTCAACTGTTGGAAGACACTACATCTAGCTTGATCTAGCGCGAGTTTGGTGACACAGTGTTGTTTCAACTGTTGGAAGACGCTACATCTTGCTTGATCTAGCACGAGTTTGGTGACACAGTGTTCTTTTAACTGTTGGAAGACGCTACATCCAGCTTGATCTAGCGCGAGTTTGGTGACACAGTGTTGCTTCAACTGTTGAAATACGCTACATCCAGCTTGATCTAGCGCGGGTTTGGTGACACAGTGTTATTTCAACTGTTGAAATACGCTACAGCTAGCTTGATATAGCTCGATATTGGTGATATATTGATTTCAACTGTTGGAAGACTCTACATCCACCTCGGTCTTGTATTAATGTGGTTATACAACGTATTTTCGAGCAATAATCTCTAGACCCATTCCTCGCTTGTTGTGGTTATTACGTTGAAGATTTGACAGTTGTTTACCACTCCCTTTGGTTCCCTTCAGATATTCTGTTACTCTGAGAACAGTCTACATGTATCAGTATAGGGGAGACGACATTTTGTCGAAAAACAGGGTGTCGTGCTCCCCTATACTGATATACAAATGTATAAAACCTTTCTATGAGCCTTCTATGCCCACGAAGACGTAAAAGTTGCCCCCCGTAATATTAAATTACGTAAATCAAAATACTATACTACTTTTGTACCTCGCAGCTGCAATGGACTCACGCAATGAGCTCTGAGCTTGGTAACTTGTTCCGCGCTTCTGTTCAATATATGAGTCGTATGTAACGATTTGGACTTCGCCTTTCACACAAGAAGCACGTGTCATCAACTCACTACCTAACAGAATTTGGTGCATACTCAGTTTTAATTCGCAACGGCTCTACTGGTGGCAAGTAAAATATTCACTTTACATGTGACTGAGTATATATCAATTCCTCCTGGGCATCTCTTTCCCTCAATTCCTGCAATTAACAGTCCTTCTGTTTATTTGATCTCCTTTCGTCAACAACACATCGAAAAGATCACTGCAGGGGTTACAATATAAAGAAAAGCCAGCTTTTGAGAAGTACCTAGATGGCACCTTTGGAGGGTCACTGCTGTTCAAACTGAGATCAAGATCACTGGAGCTTCGGGGGAAAATTGGGAGAGATGGGGAAAAGGGATGCCAAATGTGCCACTCTGGAGTAGTGGAGACCCTGGAACATTTTCTCTTGGAATGCCCACAGTATATACCTCATAGAATAAAATTTACTGGAAGAATAATGCAGAAGTGGGGTGAAGAAACAATGGATAGATGGCTGAAGGGGGACACGAGGGAGAGGGTAGGAATGCTTATTGAAGAAATTGAAAAAGAGGAAGTGAGGGACACTATTAAGCAGTTTATATCTGAATGCTGGGAGGAGAGGAGGGGAAGAGGGGGTGGGGTGCAGGGGGAATGATGGCCTTCTCTTATGAGGACCGCGACAAATCAGCGGCTGGCCAAAGAGTTATTATTATTAGTTGGAATGTTTTCGAATCTATTGCCGGGTGAAACTATAAATTATAATTATTAAATATACATAAATCAACTTCCTCGTCATGACTATCAGATATACATAAATCAACTCCCTCGTCATGACTATCAGATATACATAAATCAACTCCCTCGTCATGACTATCAGATATACATAAATCAACTCCCTCGTCATGACTATCAGATATACATAAATCAACTCCCTCGTCATGACTTTCAGATATACATAAATCAACTCCCTCGTCATGACTATCAGATATACATAAACCAACTCCCTCGTCATGACTATCAGATATACATAAATCAACTCCCTCGTCATGAAAATCAGAATTTGCAAATTGTGGCCCGGGGACGGCTTGCAAAAATGCTTGTTGGCGAATCCTATCTTGTGTCTTGTCTGTATGACATTATTGTTCATGTTACTCATTGTACCACTGTTTTGTATTCATACTTCTTTTCACAAATAAATATTGTATAAAATAAACTAATAGTCCACAGCAAAGCAAGAGAAATGTTTCATACGAAATTTATTATTTTAATTATTTTTTCCATATTTTCTCAAAATATTTCAACAAAACAATATCATGTGATTTCTTATTGGAAAAAATCTCGATGAGTCCGTTCCAGTTAGGCGTCACAAGATATGGTTTTGTTGAAGTTTCTTAACATTTTGTTTCTTCAGCTGTTCAATTTGTAAATTATGCGGGCCGAGTGACCTGTTAGTTAAGTTAAGGGTTTAAAAACGCATCCCCGACACTGTTTTTTCCGTCAGCTTCCCGGCCCAGCCTTCTCGTCGCTTCCCCAGCTCTGCTTCACCGTTACCGTCCCGGTCCCATCCTTTTCAAAGCGTCCCCGACTCCGTTTCGCCGTCAACGTCCCGGCCCATCATTCCAACCGTTTCCCCGACTCTGTTTCGCCATCAGCTCCATCGACCCTGTCGCATCGATGGCTTCCCGAACCCAGCTTTCTCATCACTTCCCTAACCCTGTCTCGCCGATACATTCCCAGTCCCAGCCTTCTCAACGCTTCCCCGACTCTGTTTCGCCGTTATCATCCCGGCCCCAGCCTTCTAATCGCTTCTCCGACTCTGTCTTGCTGTTAGCTTTCCGGACCCAGCCTTCTGGCCGCTTTCCCGGCTCTGTCCCAGGTTAAGCTGTCCACGCAGCCTTCTCATCTCTGATTCTGTCTCGCCGTTAACCTCCCGGCCCAAGCCTTCCCATCGCTTCCTGGAGTCTGTCTCGTCGTTAGCTTCCCGGCCCCAGCCTTTCCATTGCTTCCTCGACATTATCTCACCCTTATATTTCCAGCCCTGTCTTCTCATCGCTTCCCGGGGTCTGTCTCGCAAAGCTTCCCCGACTTTGTCTGGGCGTTAGTTTTCCGGTCCCAGCTCTCTCATAGCTTCCCCGACTCTGAAGCGCCGTTAGCTTTCCGGCCCCAGCCTTTTCATAACAATATCCGTGACCGCTCGACATTTCAAATATCGAATGTTTTTATTCTGGCTGATATAACTTAAGTATTTTGGGGGTTTAGATAACTGTGTAAGAATATTCTATTATAACCGGTTATAACAAAACCCGCCAATACAAATTATCACACTCCGTGACTCTGAGTGTTAAATATATATAGGAGGATTATGGTATTAGTGAAAGAGTTGTGTGTTTGTCACTTTCTGCTGACCCAATATATTAACCCCTTTCTTAAACTTCATCTAATTTAGTAAACAAATCCTACAAGAGCCATTCACAAAAAGTCTTCATTCAAATATGGATTATTTCTTCAATTTTTACCTAGAAAACTTAGCTTATGACCCCTCATTTGACCCAGCTTGTTCCAATGACTATTCTACAGGCTGTCAAATTTTATATTGTAAGTGTCGTTCCCAGGTCGTGCTGGTTAGATAGCTGATTAAAAACAAATGTTAATTTAATTGCTTGGTAACGAGATAACACATAATATAAATATAATTTAATTGCTTGATAACGATATCAAACATAAGATAAATTTAATTTAATTGCTTGATAACGAAAGCAAATATAAAATAAATTTAATTTAATTGCTTGATAACGAAAGCAAATATAAAATAAATTTAATTCAATTGCTTGATAACTACATCAAACATGAGATCAATTTAATTTAATTGCTTGATAACGAAATCAAACATAAAATAAATTTAATGCAATGACCTGGTATTGAGATCAAACATAATATAAACATAATTTAATTGAATGGCAATGAAATCAAACATAACATAAATTTAATTTAATTGCTTGGTAACGAGATCTCACATCATATAAATTTAATTTAATTGCTTGGTAACGAGATCTCACAACATATAAATTTAACAATTAATTCATGCAATTAGAAAACATGATTATTTCTTATTTCCCCCAAAAAATTTAAAAAATAAAAAACAAAAACAAAAAGAGAAATAGAAAAGGAAGAAAAAAAACAATTTAATAAAGAAATTTCTTCCTTATTGAAACAGAAATGAAATCAATTGAATTCGGTTAAAAAGTCAACAGAGGGTGAAATAGAAAATGTGAGGTTATTTATTTTAACAACTGAAGTATCCCTTTAACACCGCACATTCACGATTATATAATAGGGAAACAATTAATGGATTGCAGGTTTATAAACCTAAACACAATAATTGATTCTTGCATCTAGAATAATACGATTATTCATTATCGCACGAACCAAAAAAGCAGATGTAAAACAGCTGTATTGAATTGGGTTAAAAAATCACCAGGAGTAAGAGGGAATAAATCAATTGTTGAGTTATTATTTACTTCGACCCCTGTTGTGTCACCCTTTAACCCATTAAACACGTAAGACCGCTTTAACGGCCAAGGAATATGATACCATATAATTAGGATGGCTAATAAGTGAATGTGTGTGTGTGTGGGGAGGGGGGGGGGGGGTAGGCCAATCAATATTTTCAACGTGCAGCCCCAAGGCTGCACGTTGAAAATATTAATTGGCCAAACATCCAAATAATGGATATCGACTCTTTCAATTGCTGCCACCTTATTGGCATGGACGATCCACCATTGTTCAAAGGGTTAAAATCATTCAGCATGTTTCAACCTGTTTGTTTTCAACATACGTACCAACGACAGAAACATATATGCTTTCATTCAAAACAATTAGTTGCGCCTTCATGTCAGAATTCTGGTTTCGGACGACGTCAACTCTAAAAGCGCCATTAATGGAATATCCAGTTGTTTACAGACATATAAATGGCAAACTTTTTCATATTGGAAGTGTTTTTATTCGTGACAGTCAGATTTTATTGACTGATCTCAGAAAACACATTGTAGAAATGGGAATGTTTCCGGAAGTTAGTAGGTTTATTTTCGAATCCAAATTTGGATCACCTGTAACTCAATATCAGGAAGATGAAGTGCCTTTATCAATGATAAAACGGAATGAATGCAATGGTATCGTTATTCGTGCTTATCCCGTTTCTATGAGTAGACTACTTTTCGAGGAAGATGTAGAATTTGAAGGACACGTTAGAAAAGTATTTTCCAATGAGAAAAATGGTAAAGTAATGAAAGAAAACAGTGTTGACCAGAATAATGTGGAACGCGGTGTTTCGGAAAAGAATTGTGAAGACCAAGAGGAGTGTTGCAGAGAGAGTGTTTGTAAATGTGGTGAACACATTCTAAATGACAAGACAAGAACTGTAGAAGCATATAATAAAACAAACAAGAAGATTCGAGATAAAAATGTTAATGGTGATTGGCACAATGTTGTTTTCGACCATTCGTCTTGTATTTTTTGGTCTACCGCTGTTTCATTACTTAAATTTCCTTTCAACTGTGTGAGAATTTTATTATTAGTTTTGATTTCAGTGTTTGCACTTTTACTGAAACTAATAATTAACTGGGGACGTAATATTTCTGTGAAGAATAAGGAAAAGAAAGCGACCTCTGTTGTGGATTTTATGAATTATTTTCCCGGAACTTTATCGACGGGTGCCTTAAAATATTTTATTCAAAAGGAGTAAATGTTCATGAGATCATTTGAACTGTAAAATGAAATTATTCAGAAATGTGTCGGGTTTTGTTCTTTAGAGTGTTCATGAATAAAATTAATAATTCAGTTTATTCAACGAGTTGATCGGTTCCAACAGGGAGTATTTATTTATTTATTTATTTATTTATTTATTTATTTATTTATTTATTTATTTATTTATTTATTTAGATTTAACGACACTTCAACAGCCAAGGTCATGTCGTGTCGGCGACAGTTTTACGTGTGAAGGAAGCCGGAGTACCCGGAGAGAACCACCGAGCAACGACGAGCAGCTGCCAGCTCCTGCAGTACGCCTTAGTACACAGCGTCATCGTGCCCCGATGTGGACAATCGAGGTTAAGTGCCTAGCCCAAGGACACAACGCGGGAGTCCGAATCGGTCACCCATCCAATGACTAACCGGGCTCGTCGCTGCTTAACTTCGGGGATCTGATGAGAACCGATTATCGCAACGCCCCCCCCCCCCCCCCCCCCCGGTTATTCACTATGGAAGCCACTACATTCGGTTCTCCACTGTTTAAAGAATAAATCGAATCAATGTCGGGTAAATATAAAACAGTAGCATATTGTGTGGGGGGGGGGAGGGGGGGGTTAAACTACTAGTAATGTAGTGACGTGACTTCACTCAAAATTACTTTGCGTCACCAGGTACCAGACAAGTGGAGAAGAGAACCACTTGACATTACGAGATATTTCTGAACACAATTTATTTTTGTCCTTTGAACGTATTATATGCATGAGCCAACAGACATCTCCATCATATTCAAACATTCATATAATTGTTCAGTTGTCTGGATGTAATGACCAATTATAACTGGATGGTCACGACAGTCAGACTCCGGGCGTCACGACGATGATCACCTGGTAGTTGTGGGGGGGGGGGGGGGGGGGGACACCTATCTTTCCGCAATTTCTTCGATAATCTATCGTTTAGCGTATAAGAAAAATTATACATGTTGACTGTTTGGTTGCAGTGAGAAACATGATGTTAATTAATGTCTGACGAGTATATTATATCACCGCAAGGTCACTGATAACGTGTTTCAACCCAGCTGGCTCAGGCGCATGAACTTTTAGTTACACTGAAAACGCGATACAATCCAGCTGACCCAGATGAATAAACTTTCAGCTACACTGATAACGCAGTTCAACCATGCTGACCCAGACTGATAAACTTTCAGTTACACTGATAACGCCGTTCAATCCAGATGGCCCAGACGGATAAACTTTCAGTTACACTGATAACACGGTTCAATCCAGATGGACCAGACGGATAAATTTTCAGTTACACTGATAACGCTGTTCAATCCAGATGGCCCAGACGGATAAACTTTCAGTTAAACTGATAACACGGTTCAATCCAGCTGGGCCAGACGGAAAAACTTTCACTTACACTGATAACACGGTTCAATCCAGCTGGACCAGACGGATGAACTTTCAGTTACACCGATAACGCGGTTCAATCCAGCTGACCCAGATGAATAAACTTTCAGTTACACTGATAACGCAGTTCAACCCTGCTGACCCAGACTGATAAACTTTCAGTTACACTGATAACGCGGTTCAATCCAGATGACACAGACGGATAAACTTTCAGTTTCACTCATAACACGGTTCAATCCAGCTGTCCCAGGCGATAAAGTTTGAGTAACACTGATAACGAGGTTCAATCCAACTAGCGCAGATAGATAAACTTTCAGTTACATTGATAACACGGTTCAATCCAGATGGCCCAGACGGATAAACTTTCTGTTACACTGATAACACGGTTCAATCCAGCTGTCCCAGACGGATAAACTTTCAATTACACTCATAACGAGGTTCAATCCAGCTAGCGCAGATAGATAAACTTTTCAGTTACAGTATGTGATATGGATTCGTGATGAAGACAGTGGTTAAATAAAAGGCTAATTTTTATTAATATCATTCTTAGGACAAAGGATATCAGTCTGGCCACTGTACAGATCCTTAATCCTTAAACAATTCCAATATCCAATTAACACTAATCTCAAATTTTTCTACAGTGCTAGCAGAAATGCGACGTGGACTGATAGAGCTGAAATAGTGTTGTGGCTAAATTTCAACTTAATTTCAACAATTCATTAAATGTAAACACTGTTATCCCTTAATTTACACAATACAGAGTTCACAACCAAAATATTATTATTAGCTTGATATGTTTGTTCCAATGAAGGACCAATGGGGCGGGGGGGGGGGGGGGGGGGTGACGTTGCGGTAACCGGTTCTCGTCAGATCACCGAAGTTAAGCAACGTCGAGCCCGATTAGTCCTCGGATGGGTGACCGTCTGAGCGATCGATTCGGACTCCCGCGTTATTTCATTGGGCAAGGCACTTACCCCATTGTCCACATGGGGGCACGATGACGCCGTGTACTAAGGCGTACTGTACGTCGATGGGTGCGCATGTCTTCAACCAATCTAACCCTGTCTGTGCTGCAGTACGGAGTTACGATGTTGGGAAGCTGGCAGCTGCTCGTCGTTGCTCGGTAGTTCTCTCCGGGTACTCCGACTTCCTCGACCCGTAAAACTGTCACGGTTATCATTAGTCACTGTGTATAAGTATGTGACCTTAAACACCAATACAGAAATACAGATGTTTTAGGTAAAGCCGAACTATTATTGTTGTAAAGTTACAACTTAATTCCACCAGTATAGTAACTGAATAATTAAGTAAATGTAAACTTATTTATTTATTTATTTATTTATTTATTTATTTATTTATTTATTTATTTATTTATTTATTTATTTATTTATTTATTGAGGTTTAACGACACCCTCGACAGCCAGGGTCACCTCATGTTGGACTGTTTTACGGGTGGAGGAAGCCGGAGTACCTGGAGAGAACCACCGAGTAACGGCGATCAACCGTCAGTCTCAACGTAAAAACACCACACAAGCAGGTTGTTGAAGCGGATAAACTTTCAAGGTTAGCATTGGTTGAAGACAAGTGCACCATCGACGTACATTACCCCTTAGTACACGACGACACCATGCCCCAATCAGGATTAAGTGTCTTAACCCTTTACCTAACATGAAAAGAAGACGACACTTGCAAAAAAAAATCTTGAATAACTAATTTTTTTCATTTTTTTCCCCAAAACATAGGTTGTGAACCCTCTTTGGAACGAGCTCGTTCCAACGAGGGGTCATAACCTATGTTTTTGAGACAAAAAAGTTAAAAGTGATGAAAATTAATTGGCGATTTTTGGGAATAGCGCCATTCGGTTTTTGTCGTTACGTTTGGTAAAGGGTTAACAATGACACAACGCAGTTGCCTCTGGTGGGGATCGAACCTTGGGTATTTCGGCTTGAAGTTCAATGCCATATCCAATCGCGCTCCGTAAAGTTAGATTACCCTTTATCCGACAAAGTATTTCGAAAAGCTCGTTCCACAGGCATTGCTATTTGTTTGATTTTATTGGCAATGTTAAATGATATTCTAGCTTTTTTCAATTTAATTTACTATCATCAATTTGCCGAAAAGGATTATTGCCGATAATTTTATGGTAATTATCAATGCGTTCTTGTGTGCGCAGATCAAACCTGTCATCTGAGAGCTCCTTCCGACAATTAATCAGATGATAGGGTTTCAAGTATGTCATAAATTAGATTGAACTTCCTTGTACACGGGCGTGAAAAGAGATCCTTCATATATGGATAAAGTGGGCGTGACAGTGAAAGGGTTCAGCTTTGGAGGATTTTCTCTGTTCAATGTACAACACGATAGCTCATGAATTGTTGATAAAGAACGTGCAATGTGTTTTGTTTATTTAACTGACCCAGCGCCCAGCCCTCTAAAACTTTTACAATTGAATTTTCAAGGATTGTATTTTTAACGTGGCAATATAAATGCAAAAACGGCACCAACTCTCGTTGGCGAAAACGGCACCAACTGGCGAAAACGGCACCAAATTGGCGAAAACGGAACCAAACCAAAAGAAGAACAACAGTGTGATACACGATCAAATATTTAATTTTCCTCAGATCGTCGTTTTGATTTTTTTAACTTTTCTAGCAAACAATCAAAAGTATCGAATATGAACACAATATATTTCACATTTGGCGACGAGTATTTCTCATCAGTACAATATACAACAACATTTGCCCACATATATATACGTGGAGAGTGTATTATCACTAAATAACCCGCAGAGTGGAGATTCCACCCAAGCAATAATTGCAAATTTGCTGCAAAGCATAACCAGCACAAGCAACGTTTCAGCCAATGGACCTCCGGGTTAAACCCGGAGGTCCATTGGCTGAAACATTGCTTGTGCTTGTTGTCGATGTGTACACAATTTGAAAGTTATAGCTTGGATGATAACCCCACTCCGCGGGTGATTTAGTTACACTCTCCACGTACTGTATATAGAGCATGATGAAAATACGTGTGGAGGGAGCAAATGAGCAGACACGTAACCAGGGTTTGCGTTTTTTGTTGTTGTTTTTTTTTTGGGGGGGGGGGGGGGGTGGGGGCTCCAAAAACCGAAATAGTTCTTCACATTTTAATATATTTTTTATTAACAGTCAATCACGGTACACCAATACTGGCCACAGTGGTCAATGTAAAGATATTCTAGTATTACCATTTCGTTTTGCAAATGTATCAACCACACACATCACATGGATCTTCGAGAAATAAACCAGATGACAAATACATGACCCTTAAGTCTGACAATCTTTTGGTTGACCATTTTGTTTCTCAGATAATTCTTTATATACTGGAGAACCGAAAAACTGCGTTAACATTACGTGGAAGACAGTGGTAGGGTGAGTGTTAGCTTAACAGCTTTTTGTAAATTTGTAGTGTTGAGCAGGGCTTAATTGTCTTTTCAAGTACCGGTACCAGACATTCTTGCTTGAAATCATTCAAGTCAGTATTAATTGTGTGTATGGGCAGTTTGCGAATGGTAGCGACATAACCAGCGCGTGTCACTAAAACGAACGAGTTCTTTAACACGTACGTTCTCTCCTGAATTTCCACAAACAATTTATAAATGCACACGTGAACGGGACATAAACACATATAAACTTTCAGCTGAGGCGAAAAAATGCTGATTGAACACTTCTGTACACATCAATGAGAACCAGGTCAAATCGATGTGCATAACAATAAACCAAGAAAGCATTAGGAAACTGCTCCCTCAAACGGGTTTGAACACCAAATAGGTGTTCTGACAAAACTCTTGCGCCATCATAACACTGTGCTACAAAATTAACGCTCCCTGATACAATAGATTTTATTTATCTCATAATTTGTTGGGTATGAGTTTCTGCGTTTAGTTTGTCTCAAATTGTCTGCCCCATGAAATTAGAGAAATTCCTCTTTTACGACATGAATATAATATGTGATCAAATGGTTTCACCTGCCGAAGGAACTCTGGGACGGTTTGATGCAAGCCCCTTTTGATTTTTCTACGATTTGAAATAATTAGTTGAAGCATTTTCACAGATGCCAACCATGACAGGAAGCAGCAGAGGGGAGAGACCAGGGGAAGGGGGTTGGATGCTCTTATTGGTGATCTGATTGAGGTGTTAATCTCCCTCGGGTGGGGACCAGTGTGAGAGGAGGCCCTCTCGACAAAGTTGCTACCGCTCCCCGAGGCTGATGTGGTGTCTTTATCAGGCATAATCTGCCACTTGTTAAATATTATGTCTGAGGCCTTCATTGGCAAGTATAGTCTGCCTCTGGCAATTGTCGGAGAGGTTGATCTGGCTTCTGCGAGAAGGCTTCTTTCACAGGAGTAAATCGAGACATGTACAAAACCATCGACCCTTTTCGGAGTGTACCCAAAGAAAGATCCGAACTTCGTGGGCAGATGTTAACCTATTTGGCACGGGCCTTTATTGCGCACAAGTAGCGTTTATAAAAAAAAGGCAAGAAGAGAGACGCAGGACCAATGCTCGCCTCCTCGGAGGTTGGTGACCACCTCTGGGGAAGGTGTGAAGGATGATGAGAATCCATAACGGTTACTAAGTATTCACAGCGGTTATAATAATTCCGTAACGGTTATTGTGGAAAAGAGAAGAAAAAAAAAAACAGAAAAGAAGTGTGTTTGTGTTAAGTGGCTGTCTTTGTCTTGCAACTTATCCCTATCGGCCAGCTTGATTAAATTCCTTATCAATGACCTTATTATTTATTTATTTATTGGTGTTTATGGTCACATATTTTTTCACAATGGCTAATCGTGACCACAACATGAGTATCAACTCAAGACCAGGGGTGAGCGTTAATAAGCCATGTTGCTCATTTTAGAGAGGGTTTGCACCTCCCAAGCATTGGTGACTGGGTCCTATTTTACCAGTAAAACAGAGCCTGTCTAACGCAGTGAACAGGCACTGCTTCACCTCCCGGGGTCCCCACGGGGAATCAATGACCTTAATAAACTGCAGTTACAAAATATACTCTATTGACAACGAGTCAACATAAGTGTAACTTTATCCTCTGGAGCAGATGGATTAAGTAATGAAATTAGTTGAATGGCATAACATAATAAACCCGACTGACAATAATTAACTTTAATCGGGTACACCCGAACTTTAAAATCTACATATATATTTTTAATAGGTTTTTTTTCCCTCTAGAATACTTGGGGGGGGGGGGACTTGCCCCACCCCCACCCCCACCCCCGGTTACGTCTTTGCAATTGAATAAGAGTAAACAGGGGTTCGGGACTTTCGATTTGGTCTGCCCCGGTCAAAACATGGCGTAAAAGACCGTGTTTCGGGGGCGGGCTCAGTAGGTAGAGATGCAGGCTGAAAGCCGGAGGTCTTCGGTTCGAATCCCACCTGCGGCAACCGCAAGTCACTTCACCCTCATTGCCCACGTGGGGCACAGTAGCGTTGTATACTAAGGCGTACTGAACGTCAATGGTGCACTTGTCTTCAACCAATGCGGACCCTGCATGTGTGGAGTTAGTATGTTGGGGAGCTGACAGTTGCTCGTCGTTGATCAGTGGTTCTCTCCGGGTACTTCCGCTTCCTCCTCTCGTAAAACTGTTGTGGTCATGATTAGCCATTGTGCAGAAATATGCGACCTTAAACAGCAATAAATAAATAAATAAATAAATAAATAAATAAATAAATAAATAAATAAATAAAAGACCGTGTTTTAAGTTTTTGCTTTGGTACGTCCTTTGAAATGACGTACCAAAATGACGTACCAAACCATAAAATTAAAATACGGGCGTTGTATCGTGAATCCGGGTTAGATAGTAGTAACCCCGGGGCCCGGAACTTTGTGGGGGCTTGGGTTTGGCCCAGGATTCTTGGGTTAGGGCTGCCCCAAGCCCAAACATGGCCTAAAACTAAACCATAAATTTAAAACACGATCTCCAAAGTTTGGACTACACCCCCCCCCCCCCCCCCCCGACACTCCAGGTTCAGACTTCTCCGCCAGAAGTAAAGAAGGGGGCTGTATCGTGAGTCCGGGGGCGTTTACAAAAAGGGCAAGGCGAGGGATTCAGAACCAATGCTCGCCTATCCGGGGGTGGATGGCCATCTCTGGGGATGGAGTGAAGGATGATTAGAGTCCATAACGGTTATGAAATGTCCTTAGTGGTTATAATTTGAATAGTCGAATTTAGGGTCTCGGTAGACCTCGGGGTGCTTATCGATGAAGCAATCTATAACGTGTTTGACTTTGTCGTCATACCCAGGTCCTTAATGTGGACGGTGAGGTTTCTTGAGGAGGTCGGCATCCGGGCGTTTGGTCGACGGAGATCTCTTTTTCTGTTCCGTTGGCTCTTGTGGTTTCAGTGGTGGTGGTGTTGGTGCTTTCGTTTCCTTCCTCTGGTGTGGAACAATGCGGACGGGTCCGCGAAAGGTGCTACTACTCCCAGAGGTGGGTTTCACCCGATACTTGACGGCGAGCTGAACGCAGCCACTCTCAACATGGACATCCCAGTTGAGAAGTGAACTGGCATCCAACACCATCTGGGTATCCCTAATTTTCTTCGACAGGAAACCCCTGGCTAATTAAAGAATCTAAAATGCACCCACAAGCTTAAATACTGTTTCAAAATAGAGCACAGAAAATGGCAGAATGAAATAACATAATGGTGTCGTTTTTGCCAACCCATGGTGCCATTTTCCCCAGTGCAATTGGTGCCGATTTCGCCACCATTGGTGCCGTTTTCGCTCACCTAGTGATGTATTCGCCAGGTGCCGTTTCCGCACGGTGCCTTTTTCGCTATAACTCATATAAATGACCGAAATCAAAACAATAGCATTTTTTCCGAAATCGAAGTTGACCAGACGAAAATTGCCCTGGACTCCTGGTATCCGACTATAACCTTTCAGAAGCACCTTGTCAATACCAAGTTTAACTCTTACTCGCTGAGTATTTTAAAAATAATTTTCATCATTTGATGAAAAATTCATCTAACTTTACTTAAAGAAATCATTGGTCGATAGGTACATTCAGTTTAGATGAGAGGCATTTGGTTAAATGTGTCCAAGTGTAACTTATTTCAGTGGCAAGATATTTTATGTCCTTTGCAGAAATATTCGCCAGCAGCATGCAAAGTATTAAGTCTGACTAGCCCCCCCAGGAATACTATGCAGCTCATCAAATAAAACACATCCTTGGTGAAATATGCGCTGAGCTGGAGGTTAGGACCGGGATTAACAAAATACCCACGGATACTCTCCAGTTCAGCAAACAAAAACACAAAACTCTCTGCATGTTCGAATCGGAAATCATAAAATCTGAACTCAAAACAGAATATAATCGATTTCGCGTTAAAGACCCTAGAGACCCTTAAATGGTAAATAACGAAAATGGGGAAAAAGCCACGAGGGCCATGGACGAGTTCAGGAACGTCTTCAAATGCCTCACCAGCCAAACACGCTCTAAAACCAACTTGAAACCACTCGTTAAGGACGATGGTCATTCGCTTTTGACGACAAGTCAATGTCCCCCACCTTCACAGAAGTTCTTAAGAAGACCTGGAAGATGCCCTCCACGACGAGGCCCTCAATAACGGCATCGACCAATTCATTTCAGAAAACAGTCGTGTATTTCTAAAACCTAACACCAACCACCCAGAAGTAGATGGGGATGACCCCGTACAAAGGCGCGAAATCAAAAATATCATACGAAAATGTAAAAAAAAAACTCCTATCGAATGTCCTCATCTATTCATCATCAGCTTAAACAACATCCATAATGCATGTCTCTTCTTCAGTTACTTCCCCAAAATAGTGGTGGGCAATATACCGTAAAACCGAACCGAACCGATCGTTGAATATCGATACAGTCTGAATTTTCAAATTGTTCTCTACATGTACATTCGCTATTTATAAGTCCCTGTTGAGGCTTCATGACAGTTGAAAGATTCGTTTTCATGAAAGAAGTAACTGATTTTCTTTTGAGTTCTCTTAACCCTCAATGGACTGGGCATCTATCCTGAATTCCCACTAGACTACAACCTCTACATGCCCAATTACGTAGCAGTGATTTCTAGTCAAGTCTTGGCTGCCTGTTGAGGCAGCCAAGACCTGTCTACAAATCACTGCCCAGGTGTTTTGTCTATTGTCATTAGGACCTGCTAAAGATGGCATGGTCATGGCACTTGCTTAGAGATTGCAAAAGACTGGAATAGGTCTTTAAACATTAAGGTGCGTTTAGAACAAGTCACTAAGTTACTGTTGATATTATCGTAAAGCATGTTGATCGCCTAGGGTTAATAATATGGACGAGAATGTAACTATAATTCATGTGCTATAGGTATCGCGGAACTAAATATTGAAATTAGAGTGAACCGCCTTAAAATGTTGCACTCGGAAATGATGCAATCTCTAAAAATAAACAGCCTTGGGAAAATATATTGTTTCAATAAAAGTTTGAAACATTCTATTGACATCTTGCATTATTGTTGAATATTCCTGATAAAAAGAGGGTGATTTGATGACTTTTGGACCTAAAAAATACAATTTACTTTTTGTGTGTTTTTGTGGGGAATTCCCTGAAAAATATGTGCACGTGACCGGTACTTCCCTTTGTGTCAGTTTTTCTCTCTTATTTGTTGCATGACCCCCTGTTTTCAGATCAGAAAAAGTTGTCTGAAGGGTTATACTTGACAGTGATATTTGAATGCCAAAATTAAAGTGATGCGATCATATTTTTTTCCGCCTGAACGTTATAATGGTCGCCTATGGAAAAATATTTAGTTCTGTGATACCTTTAAGACACCTGTTCCCACAATACAGAAGTAAAAATTCTATGGCGCCTCTATAGCCTTTGTCTACTAAATAGCTTGACCAGCTATTCAAGTTTTATTACATCGACCTAGGGACTCCCGACCATTGTTCAGTATTACATAAAGATTAATTTATGAAGACCCTAAGTAACAGTGTTGGAAAGCAGAACCCAATAACGTTTGATTTGGAAGTCACTTCTAATAAGATAACACGCACATTTCAAAGCATTCGTCCTATTAATTTTCAGCGTGTCACGCTATACAACAATGACCAGCGTCCAATATCAACTTCATGAAAGTACGAAAAGGCGGCCCTTTGTCTCAAAATGGAATATATAGAGACCGAATTTACCGCCTCCACACATGAGAATAAAATGTCTAAGAGTGAATTCTATTCTGTTTTACGTAGTTAGGAAATTTGATCTGAAACATGGAACTCTTCTAGTTAAAATAATATCTTTATATTGCAAGCTAAATAAGTTTATTATTTCAAATATTAATGAATATTATTCCCTGGTTTCTTTATCAAATAAAGTCATGGAAGGCAGCCATGACTTGATTTGATAAGGAACTCAAAGTTCGCATAATGATGTAAAGCCTAATTGCTAGCCTTTATGTTTGAACTCGTTTTGTAAATGAATAATTTTAAGTAACCTTGATTTCAATTTCGATTTAACATTATAAAGTGCGCGTCAGATATATAAGATTAAAATATCAGCTATCTGCCCGTTAGCTCAGTAAGGTGTATATTATTATGATAAGAGGTCGGAGCTCCACGAAGTAAAATATTAGAGAATTATAGAATTATAAAAGTACCAGCGTTGTGAGCTGTTTTAATTAAAATACACAAAATTATTTGATTGAATAATGTTCAAAATATTAAGTATTAATTCTTGGTTTCTTTATCAAATAAAGTCATGCGAGTCATGACTTGATTTGATAAAGAACTCAATAAATACTAGTGCATATCCGTTTTGAAACTTGTCTGAACGAAAGATGTTCGAGCTCAGTATTGCATTGAAATAATATTAATGTGAGTTTTACATTATAAATACGGAAATTGAAATTGGTTGAAATTATACAAAAAAATATAATATACGTATTAGTAAAGGAAATGTAGAGGAAACTATTTAACGCGTGTCCTTCAGCTGAAAGAAAAGGAGAGTTAACCTTTTCCCCCAGTTGAATGACAACGTTATGTCAGTCGTACAGTTCGTTAACCCTTTTACATCAACTGTTGAGATATTTTGTTGTAAACATGATTCGCTCATTAACCCATGTCACTCAACGGAGACAAAAGACCAGACGGATTTTGTCTGTGTTGAGTGATATTGGTTGGTGTGCGACTCACGTGTTAACCCCTCTCATCTAAGAGAAATTGCTCCTCAAGTAAACTCACTGTATTATTCAATGAAAGTGTCAATGACACTGTAGCTCAACTTGTCAAGACAAAGACATGTACATGTATAGTATGTGACACAGCAATGACAAACATCTAGGTAATGACCTGATAACAAAGGTACATATAAAGTATTGTAACGGTGTGTACATAAATACTGACCGTTGCTTGTAACAAATGTATAGGTAAAGTATTGTAAAGGTTGGTGACAGTCAGATGCTAAACTAGAAACAAATCTTTGAGTCCCAGAGTGGGTCTGACTGAACCCCAAAATATTTGTTCTCATAGCACAGTGATAACAAAGGCACCCCAAAACACACTCGTTTCTGTCCCAAGGTGAAAGCAAAGGTACCCAAGAAGTTTTGTGAAGATCAGATCATAAATACGAGCTGTATAGAACTTGTGACAAAAAACTGATTGGACCTAATTTCGGTACAAAATGGCCACTGGCAGCCATCTTGAATTTTGGACCGTACCCAGAAACACTCATTCTCGTCCCAAGGTGATAACAAATGTACCCAAGAAGTTTTGTGAAGATCGGTTCATAAATACAGCCTCTACCCTGAGCCGTATTGACATGTGTGCTTACATTGTGTAAGTAGCACTGAATAAATCAAAGTTCATCTAATTTGCATAATTTCTGCACGAAAAAAAACCCCTTACAATATGTGATGTATTCCATGTTACTAAACATTCATACAAAAATTTATTCAAATCAAAACTTTCATACAGAAGTTTTGTACAAAAGACTGATTGCACTAATTTTGGTACAAAATGGCTGCTGGTGGCCATCTTGAATTTCGGACCACACCCAAAAACACTCGCTCTCATCCCACGGTGATAACAAAGGTATCCAAGAAGTTTCGTAAAGATTGGTTCATAAATATGGCCTCAAGTCTGAGCTGTATAGAAGTTGTGTACAAAAAACTGATTAGACCTAATTTCGGTACAAAATGGCCACTGGCAGCTATCTTGAATTTTAGACCGCACCCAGAAACACTCGTTCTCGTCCCAAGGTGATAACAAAGGTACCCAAGACATTTCGTGAAGATCAGTTCATAAATACAGATTCTAGTCTGAGCCGTATTGACATGTGTACTTACTGTGTGTAAGTCGCACTGAAAAAATCAAAGTTCATCTAATTTGCATAATTTCTGCACGAGAAAAAACCCGTATTATATGTGATGTATCCCATGGTACTAAACATTCACACAAAAAATTATTCAAATCAGCGCTTTCATATGGAAGTTCTGTGCAAAAATCTGATTGCACCTAATTTTGTACAAAATGGCTGCCATCGGCCATCTTGAATTTCGGACCGGACCCAAAAACACTCGTTCTCGTCCCACGGTGATACCAAAGGTACCCAAGAAGTTTCGTAAAGATCGGTTCATAAATACGGCCTCTAGCCCGAGCCGTATTGGCATTTGCACTTACAGTGCTGAAAGTAACACCAAAAAACATCAAAATTAGTTTAATTTGCACAATTTACGCACGAGACAAAAACCCGTATTATATGTGATGTATCCCATGGTACTAATAATTCATACAAAAAATTATTCAAATCAGAGCTTTCATATGGAAGTTCTGTACAAAAAACAGATTTCTGTATCGTCGGTACAAAATGGCGGCTGGCAGCCATCTTGAATTTTGGACCGCACCCAAAAACACTCGTTCTCATCCCACGGTCATAGCAAAGGTACCCAAGAAGTTTCGTAAAGATCCGTTCATAAATACGGCCTCTAGCCCGAGCCGTACCCAATTGTTGACGTACGGACAGACGGACAGACGGACAGACGGACGACGGGCCATGACAAAAGCTCAAATTTGGCTTAGCCAAAGTTGAGCTAAAAATGTAAATAATATTCCAACTAAAAATAATTGTCAGTTTTTATTAGTGTTTGATTTCAATTGCTTTGACGAATCTTTGTAATATCTATTCTTAATATTGTGAAAAAGTACCTCTCATGCCAAGCGAGTGTGGTTATTATACAATTACCATGTTTATATATATGTTTTCCATGAGAATAAAATGTCTAAGAGTGAATTCTATTCTGTTTTAAGGTAACCACAATTCCCCAATCCACAGAAGTTAAATTATTATAATTGGTGGAGAATCCGAGTACCTCATTGGGCGTCCCCAGCGTACGCTTCACAAGACGTCACCCATCGTATCAATTATGGTATGATCTTTCATGAACAAGAAAATATCCGCCTGGCAGAATAATACTGGAGGCACACGTTTGAAGTTAAGTTACCACTGGAAATTAGTTTACCATTCTTTCCACGATGTCGTCACCAAGACCTTCCATGTCAGATTTCACAACTGCTTTTTGCACTCTGTTAATAACTTACGGACTAGTGTGTTTTTAATTTAAGAGAAACTCGGGTTCAAATCAATAAATTGTTACCCGAAATGCAAAAGACACACTCCACATCGAAACGTTCTATTTTTTCATTTATCGGTGATATTTCCAAGTCCTTATTTGGTACAGCAACTCAAGATGATATCAATGTCCTAAAAGCTCATATAACGGCATTAAATAACAAAACTTTAAAGATATCCAAGGTTTTAACCAGCCAAACTTCAGAATATTCTTCATTCATCAGGTCTGTTGACAACCGATTCGGAAACCTTGTGAATGGTATCAAATGTAACCATAATGAAACAACTGTCCTTGCTAAAAATATGTCAAACACACTTGAAAATTTTCAGCTGCTTTTTCTTAATATTGCTTCTATAATTGTGGAACACACAAGTAATGCTACAGTCCTGTCCAAAAAGCTCGAAAAATTACGTTTGTGGGTTTATGATTTGTCTAAACACCCACTCTCTCCCTTAATTCTTCCAGCTAGTGAAATACAATCTGGTATTGAACATGTTAAGAGAATACCCAGGTAACATTACCCACAACTACACCTTGTGTATACACATCCAGGATATTTTTACCGCAATGCAAGATTTGTTGCTGCTAGGAATGCATCATCTATACAGATTAGCACCACAGTGTGTGTCTCCGGGAATTCAGATCAAGTCGAGTTGTAGACACAGAACAGTATTTCGACGAGCCCGTTAGGAGACACACATTGTGGTAATGATAAATTTATCTCACAATATTGACCACAAAATGTGTTATAAAACTATTTTGAGAGGAACGTTTTCATTTGCCTTATCGATGGAAAGACGCAAATTGAAAAATAGAATAGCGTTCATTGATCTCCATATTGAGGTCAGTGATGAGGTTACACTTCAGAGAAAATTACGTCACTGGGATTCGCTTTACTGAATATTGTCTTGCGAAGTGGAGGAAATGTGTGTTTCGTCAACGTGAATTTGGTTGTAACTTTTGCAACAATTACTGGTGAATTAAATATCCCTCTTGGTGTAAAGGTTTATTATATTTTAAAATATGCTGTTCATAGTTTATTGAGGTGGAGTTTTCCACATTTCATAGCGAAACCTAATCCTTTAACTTCAAGAGAGAAGCATTGACTCGAGCGTTCAGGAAAATCCCAATAATAGGCTACAAACCAGCCGAAGATGCCGAAAAGTGCGCATAACTTAACTATTCGTTGAGTTAACTTCCCCGGTGACATTTTAGCATGCCGTGCATAATAAATACATTACAGGGCGTTTAGTTGGAAGATACAGTGTCTTATACAGCTCAGAGAAAACAATATTAGGTTCGGCTTCGCCTCACCTAATATTGTTTTCTTTGAAGGGAAAAACGCGAAGCGATCGAAAAATGATATTAATGCGGTTGTTTTGGCAACAGCAGAATCACGCGCTTGTATCAGGGGCCCTTGATACGGATTCGGAACAAGGGCCCAGATACATTAAACTTTAGTTGCGCAACAGTGCAAAGATGCCCCGATTGTCAGATAAATATTTATAACAATAAAGGTTCCTATATCTTCTAACAAACAATCATCAAAATTATATAAAGTTTATACTGTCCCGGTTCCAACTAATCAAACATCCACGCATGGGACGCAACTGTTAGATCTCCCAGAGTATTATATAATCTCTCTAACTAGTGAACACTCAACACTCAGTGAAACTTGGCTGTTCCAATGCAGGAAGCTACATGTATATCATTGTTCTTACCACATTACGTTTTATCATTCATCCATTTTTACCTGTGTGCATGCTTTATATGAAGATAATACTCTTAAAATACGTGAACTGTGTAATTTTAGATTTGTACTTGATATTATTAACCCCTTCAATGCGAGAAATTGCACCATCTCTAATATTATTGTATCAAACAAATGTGCTGTCAGTTAATTGCCTCAGCACACAACGAATGGTTACCGGTTGTGATTTTTGTGTTGTAAAACTACCGTGTATGTGTTCGATTTCATCTGAAACTCAAACCATTCCATTAACTGGTAGAGTGCTGAGTTTTTTTGGTTGTCAAAATTTTGTTCACATGTTATTGCCTTGTTACAATTTATGGGAGAGTGCCCATAGGCACTCTCCCATAAATTGTAACAGGGCAAACCCACTTAGGATAAATACTATAAAATCATAATTAATTGAAGCGCATCTACAGAATATGAAATCTTTAAGATGTTGTACCCACAATTCAGGATAAAGCCCAAAAATGGGCTTCCAGCACTCAACCAGTTAAGAATAACGGAATGTCTTGCGGCTCAGAGGAAAATGAACAGTATCACCCTATAATTTGGCTCTCATGCAGAACTTTTTTGCGACATCCAAATTGAAAGGCATACGTGGAAACACAATTTATTACACGGTTGCTAATGTCAGCCTTCCGAACTTTGACCTTTTCAATCATGATTTTAATGATATTATTGCAAATGACCATAAGAAGCACATTTAAATTTAACAAAAATGGTTGAAAGCACGTGAAACAATTTTTCACTCTCTTGCAGAACCGTTGTTACGTGGGAAACTAACATTACCAACGCAATGGCCGAATACCAATTTCTACTTTGCAGTTAGTGCACTGGGTACTGCTATATTGTCTTTAATGGGATTTATTTTGCTATATTATAAATTCAAAACATTGTTCGCTGCCATGGTATTGTTAAATTCTCACGTGAAGGCATCAAAAGCACCTTCCTTAATTTATAATGATGAAATCGAGGAAAACAAGTATTTTACAGCCACAGAGTCTGTTGTAAACAGCGACTCGTTTCCCCATGAGCACATGCAATTTCATTATGTAACATTTCTGTTATTTCTGATTGTTATTGTATTACTGTTTCTCATGTACAAACAGTACAAGAAGTATAAGGGAACCATGATTGTTTTAGAACTGACGTCTGGATTTTTCTACGTTGGGATTCCTATCGCCAAACTTAACGGTTGTCCTTTCTATTGGCACATTGCTGAACCCTCAGATATCTCATATGTTAGCATCCGCGGTATATTGCGGCCACAGCTCTTTGTCAATATACAGGATCTGTCATGCAAGAATACATTGACTAACGAAACGGTATTTGTAAAAAATGTTTACCCTTTATCGTGGTGGTCTGCTTACAAACTTCAAAAGATTAAGAAGCCGTATAACTGTCATCTTTTAATTTGTCATAGTGGATATTACCAGCTTCTTAGGAAGGCTCACCCAGATGTCAGTTCAGATGTTGTGCATGACAGCATTTATCCTGGCTTACCGAAATGAATATTTTAGAATTTCTCTCGAAGAGGAGGACCAAAGTCTTTGTAAAGCCCGGGGAGATTATCGTAAAGCATGTTGGTCGCCTAGGGTTAATGATATGGACGAGAATGTAACTATAATTCATGTGCTTTAAGACACCTGTTCTCACAATACAGAGGTGAAAATTCTATGGCGCTTCTATAGCCTTTGTCAACTAAATAGCTTGACCAGCTATTCAAGTTTTATTACATCGCCCTAGGGACTCCCGACCATTGTCCAGTATTACATAAAGATTAATTTATGAAGATCCTAAGTAACAGTGTTGGAAAGCAAAACCCAATAACGTCTGATTTGGAAGTCACTTCTAATAAGATAACACGCACATTTCAAAGCATTCGTCCTATTAATCTTCAACGTGTCACGCTATACAACAATGACCAGCGTCCAATATCAACTTCATATGCAGCTGTCATGAAAGTACTAAAAGGCGGCCCTTTGTCTCAAAATGGAATATATAGAGACCGAATTTACCGCCTCCACACATGAGAATAAAATGTCTAAGAGTGAATTCTATTCTGTTTTAAGGTAAGCTTAGTTTATTTCTGTATATATATATATATATATATATATATATATATATATATATATATATATATATATATATATATATATATATATATATATATATATATAATTTTTGAATAATACAGTGATATATATATATATGTTTGTTTTACGTAGTTAGTAAATTTAATCTGAAACATGGAACTCTGCTGGTTAAAATAATATCTTTATATTGCAAGCTAAATAAAAGGAAACTATTTAACGTGTGTCCTTCCGCTGAGAGAAAAGGAGAGTTAAGACCAGATGGATTTTGTCTATGTTGAGTGATATTCGTTGGTGTGCGACTCACGTGTTAACCCCTCTCATCTAAGAGAAATTGCTCCTCAAGTAAACTCACTGTATTATTCAAAAATGTAAATAATATTCCAACTAAAAATAATTGTCAGTTTTTATTAGTGTTTGATCTTTGTAATATCTATTCTTAATATTGTTCACACTCGCATTCATTCATTTCACCACGCACCTCTGAACTCAGAGTGCGAGCATCCTAATTAGAATCTCAATTATGGAAACACTGGAACTACCAGCGCGACTGAAGAAAACGATAGCAGCTCTGGGCATCTCTTGCCCTGTCACCTGGACTATCCAGGAGACAGGCAAGAGCGTCCATCTGTCTCTTGAGTTCAAGATCGAGGAAGATTAGAAATCACCACCCTACTCGGGGAGAGGTAGTACCTTTGATGAGAGGATCCCCTCTCACACTGGTCCTCACCCGAGTAGGTCTGGAGGCCCTGAAAAGAGAAAGAGAAAAAAGAAGAGCCCGTCCACCAAGCGGAGGGATTCCCGACGCTTGGAGGCATTCCTGGAGATGAAGAAAGAGAAAGGTGAGGAAAAGAAAGAGCCAGAGGCGGCCACCACTTCCCCTCCCACTCCCACAGACAGCCCCATCCAAATACCGGCTTCCCAGTCGGTATTGTCGGATGTGGAAGAGTCTTTGGAGACTGAGGGGGAAATGGAAGCTGCCCTCTCGCCTCTTCCTGATCCCCACTCGCCTCTTCCTTCTAAACCAGAATGCCAGGACGCAGACGACAGAATAGAGAACATCTTACGGGAACACGAGATACAAGGGGTCCTTCACAGGCAAAAGATGGACAGGCAGTACGAAGAATTCCTCCAAAATGTCGAAGGAGCCCAAAAACTAATAGACGCCAGAAATCAACAACAACAAAAGACTCAGCAATCACCCACAACCACTCCAGACTCGGCTAGGACCAGACCATACAAAACTCAGCAACCACCATCAGGCAGCCCACCAACAACACCAACTACCACTGTCTCTCCTTCCAAACCTCCACCTCTGAAAAAGAAGCAGAAAAGACACAAGCGCCGCTAACAACCCACAACGTCTCCTCCTTTACCACGGTCTGACACTTTGAAATTCTACAGCTAATGAGGTCGAAAGGGGCTTGCTCTCCAAATCGTCCCTGCGCGCCTTCGGCGCGGAAAACCATTTGATTTTTTTTTTTTTGATCCTAAGTAACAGTGTTGGAAAGCAAAACCCAATAACGTCTGATTTGGAAGTCACTTCTAATAAGATAACACGCACATTTCAAAGCATTCGTCCTATTAATTTTCAACGTGTCACGCTATACAACAATGACCAGCGTCCAATATCAACTTCATATGCAGCTGTCATGAAAGTACTAAAAGGTGGCCCTTTGTCTCAAAATGGAATATATAGAGACCGAATTTACCGCCTCCACACATGAGAATAAAATGTCTAAGAGTGAATTCTATTCTGTTTTAAGGTAAGCTTAGTTTATTTCTGTATATATATATATATATATATATATATATATATATATATATATATATATATATATATATATATATATATATATATATATATATATATATATATATATATATATGTTTGTTTTACGTAGTTAGTAAATTTAATCTGAAACATGGAACTCTGCTGGTTAAAATAATATCTTTATATTGCAAGCTAAATAAAAGGAAACTATTTAATGTGTGTCCTTCCGCTGAGAGAAAAGGAGAGTTAAGACCAGATGGATTTTGTCTATGTTGAGTGATATTGGTTGGTGTGCGACTCACGTGTTAACCCCTCTCATCTAAGAGAAATTGCTCCTCAAGTAAACTCACTGTATTATTCAAAAATGTAAATAATATTCCAACTAAAAATAATTGTCAGTTTTTATTAGTGTTTGATCTTTGTAATATCTATTCTTAATATTGTGATAAAGTACCTCTCATGCCAAGCGAGTGTGGTTATTATACAATTACCATGTTTATATATATGTTTTCCATGAGAATAAAATAATGTCTAAGAGTGAATTCTATTCTGTTTTAAGGTAACTACAATTCCCCAGTCCACAGAAGTTAATTTATTATAATATAATTTGTGGTCGTAAAAGAATGCCACTGTTGAGTTCATTGGTAGTGTCATTTACAACGTTGTGATATAATGGCACTACTACAACGACTTATTCTGTTTTTCCTGATGTGAATCCCTCTTTGGTTCTATCAGTAAATCTTGGTCAAGTCAGGCATCGAATGGCGAACCGATATCGAGGTGTGCTCACTAAAATACCGATACCGAACTCAAAGTTCCATTACCGCCCATCCCTATCCCCACATGCTGGACGTCAGCTGTGGGAGTGAATATTAAGAATTCGTTGGTCTTCCGCTGATTTGTCGCGTCCCTCTAACGAGAAAACCTACACTAACACCGTCATCCGTCTTATCACACCACCCAAATTATCCTTTCTGTTCTCCTAGCATCCGTCACATGCCTTATCACTCCTTCTACACTATCCTTCCTCATCTCTCATCATCCGTCACCCGCCATATCACTTCTCCCACACTATCCTTCCCAATTGTCCAGCATCCGTCACCCGCCATATCACTCCTCCCACACTATCCTTCCTAGTCTCCCATCATCCGTCGCCCGCCATATCACTCCTCCCACACTATCCTTCCTAGTCTCCCATCATCCGTCGCTCGCCATATCACTCCTCCCACACTATCCTTCCTAATTGTCCAGCATTCGTCATCCGCCTTATCACTCCTCCCACACTATCCTTCCTAATCTCCCAATATTCCTCACTCGCCTTATCACTTCTCCCACACTATCCTTCCTAATCTCAGAGCACCCGTCACCCGTTTATTACTTCTTCCACACTATCCTCCCTAATCTCCCAGCATCCGATACCCGCCTTATCACTCCTCCCACATTATCCTTCCTAATCTCCCCGCATTCATTCCTCGCCTTATCGCTCCTCCTACACTATCCTTCCCGGTATCCACCACCTGCCTTATCATTCCTCCCACACTATCCTTCCCATTCTCTTAGCATCCGTCACCCGCTTTATCACTTCTCCCACTCTATCCTTCCTAATCTCCCAGCATCCGATACCCGCCTTATCACTCCTCCCACACTATCCTTCCTAATTACCCAGCATCTGTAGAGCGCCTTCTCACTCCTACCTCACTATCTTTCCTAATCTAAGCCTCCGCCACTCGCCTTATCACTTCTCCCTCATTATCCTTCCTAATCTCCCAACATCCGTCACGCGCTTTATCTCTCCCCTACACTATCCTTCATCATCTTTCAGCATCCGTCACCCGCCTTATCACTCCTCAGACACTATCCTTCCTAATCTCTCAGCATCCGCCACCGCCTTATCACTCCTCCCACACTATCCTTCCTATTCTCCCAGCATCCGCCACGCACCTTACTTCTCCTCCCACACTATTCTTCCCAGCATCCGTCACCAGCTTTATCACTCCTCCCACACTATCCTTCCTAATATTTCATCACCCGTCACCCGCCTTATCACCCCTTCCTCACTATCCTTCCTAATCTCCCAGCATCCGTCACGCGCCTTACTTTTCCTCCCACACTATTCTTGCATCCTCCACCCGCCTTATCACTCCACCCACACCATCTTTCCTAATCTTCCAGCATCCATCACCCGCTTTAATACTTCTTTCACGCTATTCTTCCTAATCTCCCAGCATCCGTCACGCGCCTTATCACTCTTCCCACACTATCCTTCCTAATCTCTCAGGATCCGTCACCCGCTTTATCACTTCGTCCACATTATCCTTCCTAATCTCCCAGCATTCTGACACAAACTGTTTTATTGTTTCTTCTGTTAGCACATTCTCAATCTTCCCAGCTATGATGTTAACTCTCACTCCCATATCATCCCTCTTCTACTTATATCTCATGCTTTCATCCCATTCTTCCATAAGTTTTTTCCAACACTATCCTTCCTAATCTCCCAGCATCCGTCAGGCGCCTTACCACTTCTCCCACACTATCCTTCCCAGCATCCGTCACCCGCCTTATCACTTCTCCCACACCGCGCTATCCTTCCTAATCTCCCAGCATCTGTCACCCACTTAATCACCCCCCCCCCCCCTACACACACACTATCCTCCCCAGTCTCCCAGCATTCTGATACAAACAAACTGTTTTATTGTTTCCTGTAGTAGCACTTTCTCAATCTCCCCAGCTATGATAATAACTATCACTCCCATATCATCCCTCTTCCACTTATCTCTCATGCTTCTTCCATTAGTGTTTCAATGAATCTTATTCTTCTAGGCAAATATTCAGAAAATTATAAAATGAAGTATTGAGCTTTTGGTGGTGGAATTTTACGGGGGTGGGATGGGAGCGCCTTTCCGGGATTTAGGATCACAATATAGAGGATCATCGGAGTAGATTGTACCGAGAACACATCATCTTAAACCATTCCTTGCTCCGTGGGCAAGCCGTCCTTTTTTACTCTTCCCACTGTGAGGAGGGACCCAAGATGTCGTTGGGCCAGTCCCCGAATATATCGTTTCTTCCGGCCCATACTCCTGTGAGGAAATGAACCTACCTGGAGTTGGAAGTATCTGGAGTACGAAGCATGGTAGAGGCAAAGCTTCCCCCACTCGCCTCTTTTTTCGTCTTTGGCCCTTCTACCATGGGGGTATCCAGCAAGTCTTAAGAGTAACTCGAGTGAATGGTTAGTGCTATACCTCCCCGAGGAAGGTAGTTGTGTTGTTCTCACAACTCATAGCAAGTTACTCCGCCTTCGCTCACCTCGATAGTTCAGATGTAGTTTGGCCAGCCTTCTTCAGAGTTTGCGGGGTATTTGGTATCTCAACAGATTGACCCATCTAGGTCAGTTAGCGTCCCCACGGCTCGAGGTCCAGTGTAGGAATTGGTCCATGATGTAATTCTATAGGTGTGAATAATCCAATGGTTTTTGCGCGTCCATGGCGCGCAGGGACGGTGTGGAACAAACTCTTCTTTAACTATAGAGTATTTTTGCTTCATGTTCGGGCGCGTTAAAGGAGGAAAGGGCATGGGGTTTAGTAGGAGAGCATATATCGACGGAAAACATCGTTCCTGTTTTTGTGGTACCGTCTTCATCTGTTGGAGAGAAACGTTCTAATAATATCATGTGCTGATAATCTTCTGGCAATTGAGTTCTGGCGTATTCTTGGTGCTGTTTTATTGTCCCTATGTAGTTTGTTGTGACTGAGCCGTATTGCTTCAAGAAGCAGCTATCAATCCACCAGCTGAGTGAAGTCCTGCCATGTCATGTTATCGAAGGCTTAAGATGGACCATCTTCTTCTTTCTCCTCCTCCTCTTGTGCCTGGGAGTAGGTTCAGCGGATGCAGGTGTGTGGCTGGATTAATCTTCAAGAACTGATTGGAGACCCAGGTTCGGATCGACTGACATCCATCTCTCTTCTCAACTCCTTCTTGCCTTCCGTCCTCTGTGGTGCATGGTGCTACCACTAACCTTGGATGGATCGATGTGATATTTGATGGTGATCTAAATATCTTCACTATCAACTTGGACGTTCCAGCTGATGGGTGAACCGGCGTTCAGTACCATCAACGTGTCTTTCATCTTTGCAGTGAGGAATTCCTTGTCTCTAATTAATTAGGAGTTTTCACAGGTAGGAGCGATTACTTGGATGTCCAAGCAATGCAAGATTCATGGTTTCGCCCGCCGAAGATGTGCAGGAACGGTTTGGGGCAAGTACCATTCGACCCTCTTTGACAGTAGAATTACGTTTTTCGCAACATTTTTGGGTGCGTTAACCATTTCGCTGCTGTGCAATTTGGTAATATCCTTTGCTGAACCATATATTAGAGAGAATGGAAAAAAAGGAAAACGCCAATAACGTTCACGTATTTGTAAATTTAAAACTGTTATTATACAGTACGTGGATAGAGTGTTATCACTAAATCACCCCTGGAGTGGCGATTCCACCCAAGCGATAATTTCAGACTTGTTGAAAACCATAACAAGCACAAGCAAAGTTCCAGCCAATGGACCCTCGGGTTAAACCCGGAGGTCCATTGGTTGAAACTTAGTGATTTTTGTCCATATGTGCAGAATTTGAAAGTGATACTTTGGTTGATACCTCCACTCTACGGGTTATTTTGTTACAAGCCATTCTCCACGTACTGTATATTGGAACAACGTTGACTGAGTTCAACAATGTTTCCAAAACTACACCCAGCCACACTCCGTAAATCTCAAAAGAAAAGACGTCTAGTCGACTTGAATTTAGTTTCTATTTAATGGACTGACCATGTAGTCCAAACTTTGCTCCACAGGCCGTTATATAATTTTTGTTTTGTTTTGTCGCCGTGTGGCACAGGACAACAAAAAAGACAATTATATATGTTGGGACAAGTTTGGACTATTGAGTTCGTTGTTGCCTCGGGTATTTCGGAATTTACATAGACGCGAAAAATGGTTGAGATCAAATGGATAATGTCATGTCGTCTGTCGCTTGCATTTCATATAACATGCGTTCTATTGAGAATAACAACGATCTATGATATCCATTCTCTGTACATGTATGTGGTATCTCCGTACTGAGTACGAACTTATCACACAGGCCGTCAACAGTTGATTCCATACTCAATATGGACCTGTAGCAGCGAACGGGTTAAGGGAGGGAAAAGGATAGGCACTGAGCGGCGTCTGTGTCTCCGGTGTTTTTTCTTGTTCAGAGGTGGCCTAGATGGAGAGATCGCTGTATGTGATGTAGTAGGAGTCGGAGGACCAAGGGCTGAGGTGGTCTAGATGGAGAGATCGCTGTAGATGATGTAGTAGGAGTCGGTGGACTAGGGGCTGAGGTGGTCTAGATGGAGAGATCGCTGTAGGTGATGTAGTAGGAGTCGGAGGACTAGGGGATTCTGAGGTGGTCTAAATGGAGAGATCGCTGTATGTGATGTTGTAGGAGTCGGAGGACTAGGGGATTTTGAGGTGGCCTAGATGGAGAGATCGCTGTATGTGATGTAGTAGGAGTCGGAGGACTTGGGGATTCTGAGGTAGTCTAGATGGAGAGATCGCTGTATGTGATGTAGTAGGAGTCGGAGGACAAGGGGATTCTGAGGTGGTATAGATGGAGAGATCGCTGTATGTGATGTAGTAGGAGTCGGAGGACTAGGGGATTCTGAGGTGGTCCAGATGGAGAGATCGCTGTATGTGATGTAGTAGGAGTCGGAGGACTAGGGGATTCTGAGGTGGTCTAGATGGAGAGATCGCTGTATGTGATGTAGTAGGAGTCGGAGGACAAGGGGATTCTGAGGTGGTATAGATGGAGAGATCGCTGTATGTGATGTAGTAGGAGTCGGGGGACTAGGGGATTCTGAGGTGGTCTAGATGGAGAGATCGCTGTATGTGATGTAGTAGGAGTCGGAGGACAAGGGGATTCTGAGGTGGTATAGATGGAGAGATCGCTGTATGTGATGCAGTAGGAGTCGGAGGACTAGGGGCTGAGGTGGTCTAGATGGAGAGATCGCTGTGTGTGATGTAGTAGGAGTCGGAGGACTAGGGGTTGAGGTGGTCTAGATGGAGAGATCGCTGTATGTGATATAGTTGGAGTCGGAGGACTAGGGGCTGAGGTGGCCTAGATGCAGAGATCGCTGTATGTGATGTAGTAGGAGTCGGAGGACTAGGGGCTGAGGCTGCCTAGATGGAGAGATCGCTGTATGTGATGTAGTAGGAGTCGGAGGTCTAGGGGCTGAGGTGGTCTAGATGGAGAGATCGCTGTTGGTGATGTAGTTGGAGTCGGAGGACTAGGGAATTCTGAGGTGGCCTAGATGGAGAGATCGCTGTAGGTGATGTAGTAGGAGTCTGAGGACTAGGGGATTCTGAGGTGGCCTAGATGGAGAGATCGCTGTATGTGATGTAATAGGAGTCGGAGGCCTAGGGGCTGAGGTGGTCTAGATGGAGAGATCGCTGTAGGTGATGTAGTAGGAGTCGGAGGACTAGGGGCTCAGGTGGTCTAGATGGAGAGATCGCTGCAGGTGATGTAGTAGGAGTCGGAGGACTAGGGGATTCTGAGGTGGTCTAGATGAAGAGATCACTGTAGGTGATGTAGCAGGAGTCGGAGGACTAGGGGCTGAGGTGGCCTAGATGGAGAGATCGCTGTAGGAGTCGGGGGACTAGGGGTTGAGGTGGCCTAGATGGAGAGATCGCTGTAGGAGTCGGGGGACTAGGGGTTGAGGTGGTCTAGATGGAGAGATCGCTGTAAGTGATGTAGTAGGAGTCGGAGGACTAGGGGCTGAGGTGGTCTAGATGGAGAGATCGCTGTATGTGATGTAGTAGGAGTCGGAGGACTAGGGGCTGAGGTGGTCTAGATGGAGAGATCGCTGTATGTGATGTAGTAGGAGTCGGAGGACTAGGGGCTGAGGTGGTCTAGATGGAGAGATCGCTGTATGTGATGTAGTAGGAGTCGGAGGACTAGGGGCTGAGGTGGCCTAGATGGAGAGATCGCTGCATGTGATGTAGTATGAGTCGGAGGACTAGGGGATTCTGGGGTGACCTAGATGGCGAGATCGCTATAGGTGATGTAGCAGGAGTCGGAGGACTAGGGAACAGGCGTGAGATGAACGGCCTAGTCATTGCAGCTGATGGTGGGGTAGTGTTTACCTCTGTGGAGTTGTTTGGAGGTTGGCATTGCTGAGTATCTCTGCATCTTTCTTTAGCTTTTCGAAGTCATTTCTGATGGTGGCAAGGTATGGAACTTGTCTCAACAGGAAGTCGCGGTGTCCGTCGTCCCTGAACCTTCCCACGAGAGCTTTCACAGATTTCTCAGTGCTCACCTCCCAAATGGAGTTTTGGTTGGAAGAAGCTGGAGATATAAGATCGGGTTCGGCGACTGGTGTGAAGTCCATCTCAACTTCCTGCTCCATAAACAATCCTTCCTCCTCCATCTCCTCTTCCTATGAACAGTGTGATGGGCTGGAGTTTGGACTGTTACCTGGCCAGCCAGCGTCCTGCGGATCCTCCACCAGAGCGGAAGGTACAAAGGTGGACGTTGAACGGTCAAGGGTTGCAGGCATCGAGCTTTCAACGCCCTAGCTAGCCTCCCTTTCTTCCTTTTCGCTCTTCTTCTTTTCGATGAACTCCGTCAGTCGATGGGGGTCGCGTCATCTGGTGGAAGTTCCATTCTTTCTCTTTCGCTTCTTCTTTTTGCTGTCTTTTGTCTGGATTTCGGTGCATAGATCATCTCCCAGCAAGTCCGAGTCACTCGGAGGATGACCAGTGTGGGAGGAAATCTCTCTTCAAGGACGTTAGTTCGGCTTCTTTCTCAAAACCCACTGTCAGGTGAATTGTACCTCTGCGCACCTGGATATTCCAGGTTGAAGCCAGGGTGGCCTTCACACTGAGCAGTGTCTCCTGGATTACATTTGGAAGCCCCATTGTTCAGATGTTTACACCTCGGAGTCCAAGGTGTGAATTGGAACACGGACGACGATATTATCGGTATGCAACACAGGTTGTTCAAGCAAACATTGTATGGCGAAGGTTGTACAGGTATGTTTGGGGCGTGTTGATATAATCTTGGCATCCAAAGTGCGAATGCCATTTCCACTTTGACGACAGAGAATGTTTAAATGAAAACATTTTTTAGTAAACCAAAGAAAAATAATCCCTTTGATCACCGATCTCTGCCAAATGCCCAGGGGGTATATATATACTTACGGAATAACAGCAAGCATTTATGACAAATACTGGTTTCACGTCACTTGTTTTAAACGATAATTGCTCGGGGGAGTGCCAAGATTCGTGAGCAAGTTCTCACGAGTTATCAGATACAGGTTTCTGACGTATAAAACCGGTTACATGAAGAGGAGTGTAAATTATCAAGTTCTTTATCGCTGTATTGGAGTTAATTAGAAAGTTTAATAGGAGGCGAGAAAAAGACTACGAAAGCTTCTCAATTTAATTTTGTTTCGCCATTTTGTCTTCATAGTTCTGTGATGGATTACAGGCCGTGCCCTTTTTCCAATGATGTATCGATGGCTTCCTTGGTGTACCTCTTTTCAGGTAATTTATTTACATATTTATATATTTATTTATTTATTTATTTACTTAGTATTTATTTATTTATTTAAATTGTCAATTTTTATAAAATAAGGACACTTTCAACAGCCAGCAGTAGTCATATCGTGCCGGACATTTTACGAATGAAGGAAACCAGAGTTTCTGTAGAGAACCAGCGAACAGCGGCTATTAACTGTTGTACCTTCCGACTTTCTAGTTTAGTTTAAGTATATTTCATTCGAATAAATAAAGCAGAATTGGACTGTAGTGCATTTAACTTATTAACAACTCTTCTCCGAACATATGAACATAATCATCAAACAATGTTGGCAACAAGCTGGTTGTGAAAGGAAAATAAAATTTTTTTTAAAAAACTAGAAAAAGTAAATATCCCCCACAAAAAACCCTGAGTTAAAATTTACCGAGGTTGTCTTCATCAAAGCTACTGTCTTAATGAGACCAACAACGAGCAACAAATAACATTGGTCAGAATGGTTATACAAACCTCTCACTAGATGTAATAAATACCTGGGTTTTCTTCAAAATTTGTTCATTTTGTTGCACTGTGACTACTGGTTTTCCATACAAAAGATTCTCCATAGAACCAATCTCCAACGTGTGCAGATGGTTTAGAAACGTTAGTCTCAGACAGCTTTTATGGGGACAGGTAAAGAGAAAGTGATATGCATCCTCACAGGGAGTCATCATGAGATTGACAGTATCATATCAAAATATAGGCGTCTACCTTTGAAAATCATTTTTTTCGAGTTTCTCCCTAAATGGTCATTGCCTTGATTTGCCACAGCTATCTCGATGAGTTAGCGTCGAAAAGCTGCGTGCCATTCTCTGCGGGATTAAAACTTTCATTAGGAAGAATAAGTCTTCGGTGAGATTTACTACTGTACATTCTCTCTTCAATTCGTTATCCTTATAACATTGTGACAAAAATGGTACTTTTCATTTTGGAGTTTGTTTAAAATTACTGAATTTTTTGTGTCTTGCAAATACGTTTAAATTATAAAACCATATCATGTGACCCCTCGTTGGAACGAGCTCGACGAGCTCGTTCCAACGAGGGGTCACATGATATGGTTTTGTTGAAATGTTTTAAAAAATTAATATTTTTTCAACTGCAGAATTTGCATATTACGCGGGCGGATGCAGGCGATTCGCTGGGTAATAGGTTAATCGATATGGCACGAATGCCAGCGCGGAAGGATAGAACGAGAGGCCGCTGGCCTCGAGGTTCATCCTTCGCGATGGCACAAGTACTATATCGATTAACCCATTCACACGCGTGTGTCGCTCTGTGTTTATTACACGCCTTCACGTCTATAAAACAATTATTAGAAGGACACTCAGCAATTCATTTTACAGCTATCAACAAGAAGAACCCATTTTATCGCCAACCATATTTGTGAGGGAAGCCCGAGTAACTATTTTGTCCCCTGAGTACCAATGTGTTGTTACATAGAACACAATGAAACCCTGGACACGATTTTCAGTTATCGCTGACAATTCAAATTGTAATTGTGTTGCACAATTTCTTGAAAATTCCAGTAAAAGTTCGCTTTTATTTAAAAATATTCCGTCAACGATTCTCGTTCTGCAAATATGTGCGAAACAAATTTTCATTTTCCGCATGGTTTAATGTTCCTGTAGATGGGGATAACATAGAATGTAATAGAATTAATTATGTATTTCTTTACAGGTGTGTCAAGAGTATCAATTGCGTTCTATTTTAAGAAACACGCTCGATGATTTCAATCTTAAAGTCTGCAGCGACTGAGTCACGAAGCTAGTGGGGGTGCCCTCCCTCCGGTTTTGTTTGTGGGAAATTTTTGTTGTTTGACAACTAAAATACCCATATATTTCAAATATCTTTGTATGAACAGTGGCACACTGTAGGAAAATAATAACCGTTACCCCTCAATGTCGGAAATGTTTTACATTCAGTTGCATAATAAACAGTTGCCATTGCGCATTTGGAACGCGTAGGTCACTTAATTTTGAGCCCATTTTTGATCCGAGTTCTTTCACTTGTCCCATTGTAATTTGATTCAAATTAACTCAGTAAAATGCACAGTAAAAATTCGTAATCTCCCATATGAAGCAAACCATTCACTGTCACCTCACCCATCAACCAAAATATTCACTGTAACCTCACTCATCAACCAACATGTTCACTGTAACCTAACCCATCAAGCAAACCATTCACTATAGCATCACCTATCAACCAAACCATTTACTATAGTATCACCCATCAACCAAACCATTTACTAGTATACAGTAAAAGACGCAATCTACAATACAGTAATAAACAGTAAGAGACGTGTCGTCCATTACATGATAAACAGTAAAAGTCGCAATCTCCATTATAGTAATAATAATAATAATAACACTTTGGCCAGCCGCTGATTTGTCGCGGTTCTCGGACGAGAAGGCCATGGTTACCCCTGTACTCCCAAATGCCCCCCTATTCCCACGCTTCTCCTCTCCTCCCAACACTCGGAGACGAACTGCTTGATGATATCCCAATCTCTCCGATTAGCATATTAACCCTCTCCTTTGAGTCTCCCCCTAACCACATGTCCTTCATTCTCCCATCCCACTTCCCCATTATACTCCCAGTGAATCTCATTCTTTTAGGCTAATACTTTGGGCATTCTAGAAGAAAGTGTTCCAGGGTCTCCACCATGTCCAAGTTACACATCTGGCACTCCCTTTCACCGTCTTTCCCAATTTTTCCCCTCAGCTCCAGGGATCGCGACCTCAGCTTGAACAACAGTGACCCCCCAAAGGTGCCATCAAGGTACTCTTCAAAACCTGGCTTCTCTTTATCACGCAGGCCACCCAAAGACCTCTTTGATTTGACCCCCTCTCGCCAATTACGGTTACAATCCTCCATGACCCTTTCTCTGACGATTTTTTTACCCTGGTTTGCCCCAACGTCCAGGTCCGAGATCTCCAATGAGTAGGTCTCTACTAGCTCCCTCACTTGGACCATCCACCCCGTTTTGATATTTGAGTTGAAAATTCTCAGGAACATTGCTTTACACCATCGGCTGTCGGGGAGATTTACCAAATAATTAAGATACCCGAGCTTCAACAGGTCTATCCTGTCCTTGATCCTCATCCACCCAAGCTCACCCCTGATTGCTTCTAGCGCTGCGGCATTACTCGACCCCGTTATCCATCGGCCTGCATCGTTCTGCAGGATTTCCAAGCTCTTTACGGCCGTCTGGTTTAGGGGTACCACTTCCGTTCCGTATGTTATACTTGGCAGCCCCACCATTTCCCAAATGGTTTTCCCCACGAAAACCTTATTGAAACTGTTTCTCCCTATAAGTTTCATTTGGTTAAGGATTCGCTTCCCCTTCAGAATCAATTTATTTGTGTGGTTCCGGTAGATGCCTCTTCCTGTAATGTTTATATTTACCCCCAAATACTCGTAATCACCTGTCTCTCCCACACTCAGAAGTTTGCTGCTCCCTTCCGGAATGCCGAACTCACCCACTCTCCACCTTCGAGTGGGGTCCACTTTGCGGCCCACAGGTATAATATTGCTCTTGCTTTCATTAAGTTTGAGTCTCCATTTGCTCCCATATTTCCCAACAATTTCCAGCATTTTCGTTAGCCCCTCTTCGCTTTCTGACACTAGAACCATATTGTCTGCAAAAATAGCCCTGGGATCTTCAAGTCCCCAACTGCTACCCCCTCCTCGCTACGCAGGAGTTCATCTCCTAAACTTTTGATGTACAATGCAAACATGATCGGCGAAAGGATACACCCCTGTTTTAGGCCCATCTCCATAGGCACACGTTTTGTTGTAATGTTCCCCAGGCTAAGTTCACTCTGTACATCTTTATATGCTTTCATAATTCCAACAAACTCGCCTCCTAAGCCCATAGCCTCCAGCTTGCGCCACATACCTTCCCTCCAGACTCTACTCTATCGTATGCCTTTTTGATATCCAAAAAGGCCATAAACATCTTTTTCGTTTTTACTTTTGCGGATTCTATCATTTGGGATAGTGTGAACAGATGGTCAGTAACTCTCCTTCCCTTCATGAAGCCATTCTGGTTTTCTCCCAAAAAACCCTTCTCCTCAATCACCTCCTCTAGTCTCCCATACAGGACTTTCCAATGTTGCTACTGACAGAGATCCGTCGATAATTATCCAAAACGTCTTTTTCCCGCTTTTTGTGAATAAATGTCACTTTACTTTCTCTCCACTCTTTTGGGACCTCTTGATTTTCTATGGCTAGATTGAATAGGGCAGTTAGGCTTTTCACGAGTTCCTCTCCCCCTTTTTTGATAAACTCGTTAGGAATTTCATCCACTCCTCCCGCTTTTCCATCCCTTAATTTTGATATCACCTTTCGCACCTCCTCCGTTTTAATTTCGCTGCACACGAAGCTCGATAGGTTTTCCTCGACCTGATTCGGACACTCTGGTGGGCTCCCCATGCCCCATCGCTTATCGTTTACCCTTTCCCAGTGCTTGACTAGTTCTGATGCGACTTGATCTTGCTCGTCTGTAACTCTGCCATCTGTTTTAATACTCTGTGGGTTACTTCCTTTGTTACGTTTATTCACCCATTTCCAAAATACGTTCGAACTCGACCCCCCTGTCGTTCTTATCGTCCTAATAAGACTGCTATTTCGTACTCTCCGATTGTCGTCTTTAATCTTATTTACTTTATTTCGTGCTTGGTGGTATTCTTTCTTAGCAACTGTGGCCTCATTGCTTTCCGCCCCCTTAAGTTTTCTACTTCTCCTGTATGCAGCACATTTAGCTTTTCTATCCTTTATGGCCCTTTTCAGTTCTTCGTTCACTCTGTACCCAAGTTCCCGTGTTGGCACCTTGACCTTTCCTACACTTTCCTTTCCTGCCTCCACCAGGCTCGCAACTATGACGTCGGCCATCTTCTGGACACTGCTCCTCTTGGGTACGGTTGCAAGCTTTGGTTTCAGTTTTTCATTGAACTTCGCCCAGTCAGCATCTTTTTTGAGTTCCCAAATCTCCTTAGAGCTTCCTTTGCTTTTTACTAGAGTTTTGGCCCTGATCGTCACTGTAATCAAGTTGTGATCACTATCCACCTCCATTTTACCCTCATCATCCACTTCTACCCCTATCACCTCCCTCCATAAATTAATATCTGTGAGAATGTAGTCGATTATTGATTTTCTGTCGTTCCTCTCCCAGGTCCGTTTCCCCTTACACCTCGCGTCCCTGTTCAGAATCTTCAGACCGAGCTCGTTTGTGAAGTTCAACAGCTTCCTTCCATTCCTGTTGACTTTATTGTCCCCACCCTCTATGCCTTCTTCATCATTACCTATGTGACCATTAAAGTCACCCATCAGAATTATACCGAGCCCCTTGTTTTGTAATTCGGTGATATTGGACCTCAGTGTTGAGTATATCGAATCATTCCATTCGGGTTTGCTTCCCTCCACCGCACAATACACAACCCCAAGGGCAATACTTTTGTTTTTCAGACTGATCCTTACCCATCCAATTTCTTTCGATACCTCAGCCGGGGTGCTGATGTTTTCCAGGTCTGTGATCAGCGATGGTTTTAAATCCTCTTTAATGTACATGACTACCCCTCCCCCTTTTTTCTGGCCTTCCGTTCGCCCTACACTTATCCATACGTACCCCCTTACTTGGTCTACCCGCTCCTCGTGTCTTACCCACGTTTCGCTTAAGCCCATGACGTCAAACTCCTCTGCCTCAATCAATGTAGCAATTTCACTTACTTTCCGGTGGAGACCCTGGATGTTGCTATAACCCACTTTCAGGGTGTCAAGGTTGATTGGCTTCCGCCTACTGGTCCCTTTATTATCTAGTCCCTGTATGTTTGTATATCCCACTTTGTGTACCTCTTCTTTCCTTGGGAAGCTATTCCTATTGATTTGGATTTTTGGTCCCTTTTCCTTATCCCCCTTGTCCCATTTTTACACCTATGGTTCGTGACACAATTTCTGTGATTATTCCCCCCTTCACTGACCCCCCCCCCCCTCCCCTCCCTATACCAAAAAAGGCTCCACCACCTGCAACATATTTCTTCCTAAAACCTCTGTACCCCTTGGGCTAAGATGGAGACCATCCCTTCCATATAGGTCATTTCTGCCCCAAAACGATCCCCAATTGTCTACAAAGGGTATCCCAAGTTCCTTACAATACTCCCCCAATTCCTCGTTGGTCCCAATGATCCGCGAATTACGCTCGCCCCCACCACCTAGTACTGGGAGAAGCCCCGAAACAACTACCTGTGCATTCTTGGCATTCAGTTGAGTTATTAAGTCCTTGTTAGTCTCAATAAGCTGAACTGATTTTCTCTCCCTGATGTTGTTGGTCCCCACGTGTACAACAACCACTGGGTCTGGGCCTGACCCCTTTACTAATCCATCCTTAGGTCCTCCACCCTAGCCCCCGGAAAACACAAATTGGTCCTGTTGACACTATCGGGCCCACACACCACCCTATCCAACCCCCGCACTATACTACTCCCTGCAACCACCGACTGCCTCTTCCTGTCCTTTCCTGTCCTCTTTCCCGTCCTACTACCCCTACTACCCCTGTTACCACCTCTGTCCCCACTGGGCCGGCTCGCAATCTTGCACTTCGCCACACTAACCCCCATGCCTACCGCCACCTCCACCTCTTCGGACCCAACCTGCTTCTCAGAATTCTCGAGATTACCTAACACACTGAATCTATTTTGGACACTTCCCTCTGACTCCTGTCCTGACAGACTCCACATGGTCATCGCTATCTCCCTCACTACCCGATTCTATAAGAATACGCCTTTTCGCCCCCCGACTCACACTACTAGCCTGGGAATTTGACACTCTAGCCCCTACTTCTCCTCTACCCTCAACCCGACGCACCTTCCTATTCCCAAACGACCCACTATCCACGTCAAAAGTCCGTTTCCTACTACCCACCACCTTCCATCCCCCATCGAATGCCACCCTAACTGGGGTAACACCAGACTTTCCTGCCTTCCCCAGTTTCCCCCTCACCACCTGCACCTCTTCTTCCAACTTTACATATGCCTCTAACAGCTGCATTAGCACTACGCAGATGGCACACATTCCCAACTCCCCCAGCTCACACCATCCACATACACCATATGGCAGTGCCTACACACATCCGACCGCTGGCCGTCCGTTGGTAACTCACTAGCAGTAGCACCCCCTGTGCTGACCTCAACCACTCCCCCCACCTGGACACCTATACTAACAGTCCCTGCCCTGCTGGTCTGAGCTTCTCGCGTCACGAAACACTTACCATCCATAGCCAAACTTAGAATGAGAAGCTTGAATGTTAAAAAGCGGTCGAACTCATAAACAAAACAAACAAAACACCGATAATGACCCGCGCGAAGATAGGGAACACGCCACTGATATCCGATAAAGAAACTAAACAAAACACTAATATAACTATTTTTTATTAAAAATCACATCTATACAGCCCTAAAACAATATATATATACCTACAGAACACCTGGAAGAAAAATATAGATACTTGAGCTAACTTTTGACTGAATCGAAATACTCCCTGTTGGTTTGGATATGGACACAGCCAATGTAGTTATAATAGTTATGAGTAAAAGACATGATCTCCATTACAATAATAAATAGTAAAATACACGATCGCCATTACAATAATAAATAGTAAAAGCCGGGGATTTCGTTTTGTACAATAATCCAGCCCCATAAATTTCGTTTTGTACAATATACCAGCCCCTGGGATGTCGATTTTACAATATGCCAGCCCTGAAATATCGCTTTGTACAATATACCAGCCTCTGGGATTTCGGTTTGTAAGATATGCCAGCCCCTGGGATTTCGTTTTGTACAATATGCCAGTCCCTGGGATTTCGTCTTGTAAGAAATGCCAGCCCCTGGGATTTCATTTTGTACAATATGTCAGCCACTGAGATTTCGTTTTGTACAATATGCCAGTCCCTGTGACTTCGTTTTGTATTATATACCAGCCCCTGGGATTTCGTTTTGTACAATATGCCAGCCCCTGGGATTTCATGTTTACAATATGCTAGCTCCTGGGATTTTGTTTTGCACAATATGCCAGCCCCTGGGATTACATTTTTACAATAATGCTAGCTCCTGAGATTTCGTTTTGTGCCATATGCCAGCCCCTGGGATTTCGTTTTGTGCCATATGCCAGCCCCTGGGATTTCGTTTTGTACAATATACCAGTCGCTAGGATTTCATTTTTACAATATGGTAGCTCCTGAGATTTTATTTTGTACAATATGCCAGCCCCTAGGATTTCATTTTTACAATATGCCAGCTCCTGGGATTTTGCTTTGTACAATATTCCTGCCGCATGGATTTCGTTGTGTATAATATGCCAGTTCCTGGGATTTCGTTTTCAGCGACACGTATATATATACATATATACGTATATATATAATGAATGGTGGAATGCAACTTTTTCAGTTCAGTTATGTTCTCTTTTTCCAGTGAGGTCACTTTGTTGATGAAGAGGAGAACGGATGTGAGGAAGTCATCTTAGCCATACTCGTGACTGCATGCGACCAAGACACTTGATATAGTTTAATGAATAATTCGGCAAGTATGACTACTCCAGGAGATATCGACCATTCGGGTAATTCAACAAACCTAACGTTAGAAATTTTAAATGATGAAAAAGCGTTACTATTTGCACCCGTCATAGCATTCTTTGGGATTTTAATGTTATTCGGAATAACAGGCAATATTCTTGTATGTTATATTTATGGATATAAATTCAAGAGAATTCCATCAAACTATTTTATACTATGCCTAGCATTCATAGACCTTCTCAGCTGTTGTTTTGGAATGCCATTCGAAATATCAGATCTTCTGTATCCTTTGATGTATGATGCTCCAGCAGCTTGTAAAATCTTCCGATTTATAGAATCAGTGACAATAGGTGCATCTGGAGTAACACTAGTTATTGTGGCGTTCGATCGATATTATAAGCTTTGTAAACCGTTGAAATCATTCCCATTAAGGAAAGCCAAAGTGTTGTGTTTTATCTCATTGGGAATTGGCGTATTTTTCTCGTGGCCAACTCTCTTGATGTATGGCAAGAAGACCGTGGAGACATCAGTTGATGGAATTGAAGGCTACGAGTGTTCTATTGATGACAGTGTACAGGGTACGATTTATCCAACATTATATTATGGTACTCACTTTTTACTTTTCCTCTTGTGTGTTGTCATGTTGGCAATTTTGTACACCACTACGGGATACCAACTTTATAAACGCAAGCATATGACTATTGGAGAGAGACTATCCGGAAATGTGTACGCGAAATCAAATAGTTCTATATCTTCTACAGATAACACGACTATTACAACCGTGTCATTGAAGATCAGTCAATCTGAATCATCAGAGTGTGACGTGGATACACCACGTGTATCGGGCGGCCATAGCACGGATTCTAAGTCTAAAAATCGAAAACCCAAACACGTTATGGGCAAACTTTCAATAAACACGAAGAAAATGACAACAATATTTGTTGCTATAACCGTACTATTTACTTTAACCTTTCTACCATACGTAACGCTAATGATGCTACGAGCACTGAAAGTTGCATTTCACTCTGAAATGTCCATAATAACTGAAGTGTGGTTTAATTTTGGTGTCCGATCTTACTTTTTGAACAATTCTCTGAATCCAATAATTTATGGAATCATTAACAAACCATTTCGTGATGAAAGTAGAGAGGTGATTAAAAAACTAGTTGTTACTATTTTATTCTGCAGGAAGAGAAACTGACAGTTTAAGTTCTTATCTCAAGTGAATGGTTGAGAAATGGTGTCACAGTTGTCAGATAGATGATTGCTAAAAAAAACCCTTCGATCAGTACATTAAATACACAGAACGACACACGTGTGTGAATGGGTTAATCGACATGGCACGAGTGCCATTTCGATTAACCTATTCACACACGCGTGTCGTCCTGTGTTTATTACACGCCATCACATCTGTAAAAGTAATTATTAAAAGAACACTCGGCAATTCGTTTCACGACTATCAACACATTTTATCGCCAACCAAATTTCCAAGGAGAACCTGTGTTACTATTTCTTTCCTTGAGTTGCACTGTGTTCTATGTGACTAGTGGCACATCGAACACATTGGAACTCATGGGGCGATTTTAGCTATCACTAGCGATTCAAATTGTAATTACGGTGCACGATTTGTAGAAAATTCTTGTGAATTTTCGCTTCTATTTAAAAATAGTCCGTCAACGATTTCCGTTCCGCACATAATATTATGTGCGGAACAGATTTTCATTTTCCACATGGTTTAGTGTAGCTCTTCGTAGAACAGGCGTGTAATAAAGTTTCTTCTTTTTATTTTTTGTTTTTACATAATATTTATTCCACGATTACATATTCTACTATATATAAAAAGCCTATGACATAAATTTTAGCTTTACACACCAACCGTGGTGAAATCGTCAGCAATGGGATTTCAGTAGTTAAAATTTACACCTACAGTGGAACTACATCCAAGCTGACCTTTACTGACCTCGACCTGAATGCAAACTTGTCTAAATTTATCGTTCGTCGCCTCACGAAGAGTGAAATGAAAGCGGCAATTATTTATTACGTTTTTAAATGTGTTTATCTCATAAGATACCCAAAATTAACAAACATACGTTGAAGTCTCATGTTAATAAAGCATCCATAACTCAAAATATTATATGTTATTGTGTTATTAAAATGAAAAAAGCCAAGAGATTTGCGTGTTTCTTTTTCCATTTCGTTCCGGCGATAAAATTGACAGCGGAAGTACCACCCACCAGTGCTCATGTAAACAAAAACAGATTCGCACATTAATCTAATTAATCCGACGGTCGTGGTATAAATAAAATATACCCAAAGTAGCTTGATGTACCAAATGTTCACCGCTCGTGGTGAAGTGGTGCTAACTGCGCACCAAAGGCTCAGAATTCACCATACGTCTGTATGATAAAAGAAGACATCTAGCTGAAACTAATTATTTTTCATATTGTTTCTCACCTCAAATTGATTTTGTGTGTCTCTCCGACAGAGTATCAATAGAGCGAGTATGATTCTGTAGTTTTTAATTCTTCTATATACGTTGTACATAGTTCGGTAGTCGGTTTGCAAGATTACAGGCATATATAAGTTTTTTTTAAAATTTCCAGACATGTATTCAATATGTCGGATAAGTAAGGTTCCTGTTGTATTCCTTGTATTACTCCCCTAAGACTGACCTGAACATTTATTTAACTGTATTGACCTCATCTTAGAGTTGGAGTAAAACCGTTTTTGAATATGAACAATTGTAAAAGAGGTGTGTTATTGATTGTTTTGAGTTAAGACAGAAGCTACAGAGCTGGGTTACTGACAGACTTTTACGAAATAGTTTAGAATTGGTGTATATGATACGGTGATTTATTTTGAACTGTAGTGTCTGTAAATATGTGTCATTGGTAGAAGTGAATGTTGTTTTGTATAAATATTGCTATTCGTCTGTGCGTATATCATATCTAAGTTTATCGCTCCATTTGGTTCTCGTCAGATCACCAAGTTAAGCAACGTCGAGCCCGGTTAGTCCTTGGATGGATGACCGTCTGGGCGATCGATTTGGACTCCCGCGTTGTGTCTTTGGGCAAGGCGTTTCAACCTGACTGTCCACATGGGGGCATGATGACGCCGTGTACTAAGGCGTACTGCACGTCGATGATGTGCATGTCTTCAACCAGTCTAACCCTGCCTGTGCTGCAGTTGGGAGTTACGATGTTGGGGAGCTGGCAGCTGCTCGTAGTTGCTCGGTGGTTCTCTTCGGGTACTCCTAAAACCGGAGTAAACTCAGCTGTTAGGAGTACCCGGAGAGAACCACCGAGCAAACTGTCACCGACACGATTTGACCTTGGTTGTTAATGTGTCGTTAAACTTTAATAAATAAATAAATAAATAAATAAATAAATAAATAAATAAATAAATAAATAAATAAATAAATCACTCCATTTAGCTTCGTGTGTTCTTGCAGGTTCAGCTATCTTCCTAAAAAAAGACCGTAAAAAACTTTATTAACTTTGGCAGTCGAGGTTAACCCTTTGAATTCTAGTGGTATCTTCCATGCCAGTTCAATGGCAGCAATTAGTAGAAGAGTCCATATTCATTATTTGGGGTAGATCAATCAGTATTTTCAACCTGCAGCCTTGGGGCTGCACGTTGAAAATATTGATTGATCTCCTCCATTATATTTAATGAACAGCCATCCTATATAATGACGTCATGACGTATCATGTTCCTGGACGTAAAAGCGGCCGCTGGTGTTCAAAGGGTTAAGCGAGATACTAATGAATTCTCCACAACATCAATTTTTGTGTGCATTCTAGAATCTGAGTTGTATTTGGTTTTAAAAGCACCATGTGTTAAGAAATTACTTTTAGAATCTACAATATCGTTTGTAAAAAAAACACGCCAGCTGCAAACTATTTTTCTAAATGATAGCATACTTTGTTTAATTTGATGCTTTTATTATGAAAGAATGGTTGTGATAAAATAAAATATCTTCATAGGTTGATATTGAATAATCGTCGAGGAGGTATTAATTTTAATAATTTGTGTAAACCGTCTTTTGTGAAATGCCAAAAATTGTTGAATCCAAATTTTTCAAAGTTATCAAGTTCCAGTGTTTCCACTGTCATGAGTTTTCCAGGTCTAAGAGCTTCTAAACCAAAACAATATTTTAATGAATTTCATTGGGTTTTAATATGCGGGATTTTGAGACCACCTTTCTCCACTGGGCTTATTATTGAAGAGCGTTCGATTTTGTCTTTCTTATGTGACCAAAGGAATGTTAAGAATATCCGCTGAAGTTTATCGATAATCTAACCGGGTGGATTGGGTAGGACTGTGGGGGGGGGGGGGGGGGGCTGTATAATCATTGCAAGAGCAAGAGTTTTTAACACTCTAACTTTTCGGACAAGGGTAAGATTTCTTAATGACCAATCATTTAACAGTTTCTACATTTTTTCTGAAAATTTTTCCAGGTAATTTGTGTCGCTTAAGTTGTATTTTATTCCCAGTATGATAAAGTCTTCGCCGTGATTCCATTTTATTGTTTTCTCCATTATTAGTTTCACCCTGCAACCCTTACAAGAACCGATTCATACTATATAAGTTTTGTTAAAATTTCTTTAAGACCTGGGGCCCGTCTCATGAAAGATACGTAAGACATAGGTGAGTCCTAAGATGGTTTTAAGATGAAACTTTCACGAACAAAGTCTTTACTTAAGATTGTCTCAAATTGATCATAATTATAAGACTGTGGTAGGTGTCTTAAGACAATCTTAAAAGTTAAGAGGTGTCTTAAGACTATCTTAAAGTTCATAAATATGGCAGCGCTTCGGGTAGTGATACTAGCACGGAGAGATTTGCGCCGACAAAGGGTTTTCAAGGATCGATCAACCCTCTAGACTATATGGACGACGTTAACATCAGAGCAAAGTACCGTTTGACGAGGCCGATTGCAGTTATGCAGGACGCTGCAGGAACGTCTTCAACACCCGATAAACAAATCGCAATCTTTGTCAGTGTCGATATAAGTGGTGACAGCGCTTCGATTCTACGTTAGCTCTGTCGGTTGATGAACAAACTTACACCAATCGAAAGCACTACCATTCTATAAATGTTCAGGCTGTTTGCGACGCGGAACTGAGATTTCGGAGCATTGAGGCTAAATGGCCGGGATCGACCCACGATTCATTCATACACACCTCGTCGGAGTTGTGTTGGTTGTTGGAAAGCAGAGAAATCGCTTTGGGTGGATAGATGGAGATAGTGGTTACCCACTTCGCGAGCAGTTTATGACACCCGTTGTTAACGGAACGATAGCGGCAGAGTGGAGAAACAACAAGGCCCTAATTAAAACAAGGAACGCCATAGCACGGGCTTTATGCACATCAAGAGACCCTACCACATCTAGAGCACCGACAGAATGGTCCGTTGAGTTGAGCTGAGACTGTCATGGAACTATGATACGGGGTAATAATGTAAGTCAGAGAGCACTGTGATGGATTCTATACGTTGACATTGCATTATTATTATTATTACCAGAACATATGAACACACTTTCAACGTTTCGAACTAAAACTCCTAGGAGCCTTCCATCGGAAACTGATTTTCTAACAATAACAATAAACGCGGTTTCACTGGAACCACTTGGGGCCAAATCAAAATTTCAACACCTTTTTGGACATCTACAGATGCTACTTGAACACCTCAGCATAGATTAAATGTTTCGAATTACATACTGTTGGCTATATGAAGTTCGGACGTATGGACGGATGGGATGGGCGGGACGGGACGGGACGGACGGAGATCGCCACAATATCCCTGGGTTTTTTTCGGATAAAATGGCCCACCATGAATGCACAATGACTTAAGATTACAAAACAGCCAACGTAAGCGACCTTACCCTCAGGCCAAACGCACTAATCGACCAGATGATTGGGCCAAATACAAAACTAAAAGAAACCTTGTTGTTTTCGCGGTCCGCAAGGCAAAAGGTATCTTTTTGGCAAAATTGCAGACAACTCTCTTAAATGCGAGTACACCATCTGCGCAATGATGGAGGACCCTGAAATCACTACTCGGATGAGATCGATGATTCCTACCATTTTACACGATAATGAGACGTATTCCACCGATAATGGTAAGGCGGAATTATTCAACCTTATTTCAGTCCCATTTCATCGGGAAATGACTCCAAAGTTAAACTCATCAACGACCAATGCACCCAACAAGAAACCTTGGATAGTATTACCATACACCCAACCACTGTTTACGATGCTCTAAAATTAATCAATGCTTCAAAAACTTCAGGCCCCGATCGCATCAGTCCGCGTATGTTAAAAGAATGTAAAACAACCTTAAGCGAGCCCATATCTGTCCTCTTCAATAACCTATTGACTAATTCTTATGTCCCTACCCTATGGAAGAAAGCTAATGTCACCAGTTTTAACCCTTTACCTAACATGAAAAGCAGACGACACTTGCAAAAAAAATTCTTGAATAACTAATTTTTTTCATTTTTTGTCTCAAAAACATAGGTTATGACCCCTCGTTGGAACGAGCTCGACGAGCTCGTTCCAACGAGGGGTCATAACCTATGTTTTTGAGACAAAAAATGAAAAAACAATGAAAATTAATTGGTGATTTTTGAGAATAGCGCTGGCCGGTTTTGGCCGTTACGTTGGGTAAAGGGTTAAAGAAAGCTCCGGCAAATCTGGTATCGAACTATCGTTCGGTATAGCTAATTAGCAGCATTGCGGAAAAATTGAAAATAAGGAAATCAGAGTTGTGTTTTGTGACGTAAGCAAAGCCTTCGGTAAGGTATGGCAATCTGGGCTTATTCGTAAGCTTGATGATACAGGTGTAACTGGTGATTTTCTCACGTTTTTGTATATCCTATCTCTGCTATCTCTGCGATAGGTCCCAGCAGGTAGTCATACAGTCCAGTGCCTCCACCTGGCGGCGCTTCAACGCTGGAGTCTCCCAATAATCAATACTTGGCCCCTTGCTGTTTCTTATTTATATTAATAATGACATCACGGATAACTTACCAAGTAATATCCATTTATTCGCAGACGATACATCCCTCTATCTCATCGTTGAAAATCCCAACCAGGCTCCTGATGTAGTGAATCGCGATCTATCGGTTATTGAACGATGGGCTGGCAGATGGCTTGTTGAATTTAATCAGAACAAAATAGAGACAATGCTAATTTCTCGTAAACATCATTCACCGACACACCCACCATTACATTTCTCACAATCACAAATCCGCCGTGTAGTTATCCAACACAAACACCTAGGTATTATATTAATTATTGCTCATGGAACGATCATATTGAACATATTCGTACGAAACCCCACACCGAGCACTCAAGCAGCCGACGGACGCGTGGGCATGTTAATTCACGGTCAGGCGAGTGGATACCATTCCCGACAGATTTGAGGCAAAACGTTTTCGCACACACACACAACTAATCACGAGCGCAGAAGCACAAGAAGCACAAAATTACCATTGAATAGTAGAATGTGAGGGTGGAGGGGGAGGGCTCTATCCGAATACGAAAGCAGTTCAGTGCGACTCTTGCCCCATAGCTGACGATGTATGAGATTGTTTCATCTTGCCTTGTAGAAAAAGAAAAAAGCAATGAAGATAATAAAAAAGAGATGGAGAAAAAAAAATGATGTCAGCTTGAACACAAAATGAAATTCCTCAGAGGCCAAAACAAAAACATTGGCCGTTCGCTGCTTGTTTGGGCCTTCATCTGCTTGGAGGGATGGCATGTGGGGCCTTAGTTGAAGAGGGCCTGGACAGAAACATGATATGGCAGTGTTGGAATCTATCCAATCTAAGTAAATGTGATTAGTATATATTTAGGTAGATGACGGAAGTGTTGCAATTTACCGAAATCCTCTGTTTAACCCTTTACCTAACATGAAAAGCAGACGACACTTGCAAAGAAAACTCTTAGTTAACTAATATTTTTCATTTTTTGTCTCAAAAACATAGGTTATGACACCTCATTGGAACGAGCTCGTCGAGCTCGTTCCAATGAGGGGTCATAACCTATGTTTTTGAGACAAAAAATGAAAAAATAATGAAATTAATTGGCGATTTTTGTGAATAGTGCTGGCCGGTTTTGGCCGTTACGTTGGGTAAAAGGTTAACAGAATGAAATGTTGTACGACCTCGAATATAAGATGGTCTTCTTCGTTCTTAAAGTATTCGGAACCAAGATGAAGTATGGATACGTCTGCTCTGAATGGAAGTTCATAGATCATAACATGACTGGCGTCTGCATAAATTAGGCAATGCAACAGGAAACGTTCGTTACAACCACATAATGAGGTTCATGTAATATGGTCATTATATTATATTAAGTGTGCATTCAGGCTACTACAATGCAAGCGCATCATGCAGGGATAAATTTTAGCTCCACGAGATCCGCCACCACTATAAAACGACGGCGGTTGGTTGCCTTCATTTAGGGAGCCTTGAAGTTATTCAATGACGGATTCTCGGGAGCGGCCACAGACTTGTTGTTTGACTGGTCAGAAACATTACGGATAAAAGAGGGCTAGTAAAGTTGTGTACCATAGTATGGGCAGGGACGTGGTGATTGGGGATGGGTGTGTGTGTGTGGGGGGGGGGGTGTCACCCCCAATCCTGGCCAAAGTTTCCTATAGTTGGAAACTTTGAGGGCAAGTCACAAGTAGTTGGAAATTACATCTATCTGGATTTTAAAGCTTCTTTGGTGATGCTGATGTCTCCTTTACTTCCAAAAAAATCCAACTCGGTTTCAAATCGGCAAAACATCCAACTGTTATTTACAACTACAGTTTACGCAATATCGATCTTCATAAGTATGCATGATGTCAATCTGTACGAGATTTAGGTTCGGATGTTGAACGCTGAACACTGAGCTAACTTCACGGACCTACGAGATTTCTATAGTACGTCTACTTGTCGTAATAAAAAAATCCGCGAAATGCACTTCAAGAAAATCACATCATGTAAAATCGTTATCCTGAGTTAATTCCATCATTCACAGTTACAAAATGATGAAACATCGAAAACTGATAATTTCTGCATAAGATATGATTTAATGTTAGGACAGTGTAAATTGTTCAAAGTTCTCTGCTTGAGCATTTGTTTAGCACAAATTCAATTCACAGAATAATACCAAATAATTATTTATTTATTTATTTATTTATTGGTGTTTAAGATCACATACTTATGCACAATGGCTAATCGTGACCGTGACAGTTTTACGGGTGGAGGAAGCCGGAGTACCCGGAGAGAACCACCGAGCAACGACGAGCAGCTGCCAGCTCTCCAACATCGTAACTCTGAACTCTGCACCACAGCACAGGCAGGGTAAGATTGGTTGAAGACATGCGCACCATCGACGTGCAGTACGCCTCAGTACACAGCGTCATCGTGCCCCCATGTAGGCAATCGGGGTGAAGTGTCTTGCCCAAGGACACAACGCGGTTGCCGCAGGTGGGATTCGAACCGAGGACCTCTCGGCTTGCAGCCTGCACCTCTACCAACTGAGCCACCACGCCCCCCCCCCCAAATAATAATAACCTGATAATTCTATCATAAATGTGTTGGCATTTCAGTTACTAGAATCACATTTATCCCCACTTTCATGGCTTCATTTCAAAATCTTTCTCGGTAGGGAATTTCCAACTACAGGGAGGGACAGGGAGGGGGCCCCCTCCCGGTCCCTCCCCTAGTTGGAAATTCACTACCCCCTCCCCCCCCAATCGGAAACCTCTAGGCACCTCCATGAGAATGGAACTCGATTTTGACGTGGCCGAAGATTAAGGAAAGTATTCACTGAAAGATAAGCAGACATCTTTGTTGGAAATGCAGAGGGAGGACAAGCGGCGATATATTTTGAAAAAAACTGAATTAACTTGTGTTTACGGCGTCTTTCTTGTCGTGCCTCCCAGCGTGTTTCGGCATGTAGAAGGGCATTACTGGCGCTTACGGTTGCCCCTGTAATTATTCTGGCTGCTACTATCTGTATGTTTTCCAAGACGGCTATTATGAATATCGAACAATTATCCCAGACTGCATCTGCATTAGAGAAGAGGCATAATAAAGGCAAAGAACTTTTTTCTAATACTTTACTTTTTTGTTTTCGCAGCAGGTCTGAGTGTGGCCAGGCCTTTGAGAATATATGGCCAATGCGATCGTTCCACGTACATAAACTATTTAATATCACTCCTAAGTGTTTGTGGTTGGTGACTTCCATTATCTGGGTATTACCAAGAAATAGTGGTGGGTGGACAGACGGATTGCCTTTACGTGACATAAGCATATTCTCTGTTTTATTGGGGTTACATTGAACCAGCCATGTCTGCTTCCAACTTTTCTATTGTGACCAAATGCTGATTGATAATGGTCGAAGCTTGTTCAGGATTCTCTAGAATAAGGTATAATGATGTATCATCTGCAAAAGGCAGAATAGCTACTGTGTAAATTGTCAATTATATCGTTGATTTAAATCGAGAACAATAAGGGTCCGAGTATCGAACCTTGTGGAACTCCAGCGTTAATGAGTCTCTAGGAAGAAGACTCCGATGCTAGGACTACCATCTGTGACCTTATACCTCGGAAACAATAATAATTCTACGGACACGTCAATTCGCTCTGGTTTGTGGAGGAGACCAGTATGCCATTACTTGTCAAAAGCCTTACTAACATCACAGAATACCATTGTTCCTTCTTTATCTTCATGAAGCGGTCGGCAGAATTCATCATATATATTGGTCAGTTGCAGGACAGATAAGTCACCTGGCCTGAAGCCTGGTTGAAATTGAATAAGGGCATTAGTCTCGTCCAAGAACTGCTATAAACGTTTAAAAACACATTTTTCAAATACTTCCCCAAAAACAGCTGATTAGTGAGATTGGGCGATAATTAGTGATTAAATTTGAGGGTTCTTTCTTAAGAATATGGGAGAGATCGGCTGTTTTCCACAACGACGGAAAGTATGAATTATGCAGCAATATGTTATATAATACAGAGAGTGGTTCACATAGTAAAGATTTACTTTCCTTAAGAAGACGAGGACTTATAAGATCCGGATAGGACGCCTTAGACATCTTTATCGTCTTCATGGCATCACATATTTCCCTGCAGTGTAGAGTTGTACTATCAATTGTCTGTGGAGCTAAGTCTGGTGTGTTAGGGAGAGAGGCATTTGAGTCATCAATCGACGAGATAGAACAGAAGTATTCACTGAACATTTCTGCTTTCTCTCTCGTTGAGGAGTATATTTTATTCAAGTAACTGATGGAAGGGATTTCTGCAGTGGCGGCTCAAGAGTGTCTGGGGCCCCGCGGACATAATAAAGCAAAATGCGCTGTATATGCCGAAGGCATATCAGAAGGCCGCAGGCATGAGGTGGGTTGGTAATAGGAGGGGGCGTCCCCCTCGTACTGGTTGTGTCTGAGTGAGTCCCCCGAGAAAATTTAAAAAAAACAATGCCATTGGGCCATTAATAAACTACCCGTTTGCATTCACCCTGCCCACATTTTTTTCAGTGGGTAGGTAGAAAGTGTGAGTTTTTTTATATAATAAAATTAGTCAATATCTTGAGCTTTCGGAAAGTTGGCCTCTATCAACGATGTTATATAAATACAGACTACATCATGCAGGCAGACTTCCGGAATTACAATTGATAAAAACAAAGTGGCCGATAACTCAAGATATCGAGTGCTTCTATTACATATGGAATCATAGTCCCGTCTTCTCTAAATGGAATTGACACTTATTTATAAAATCAATATATTTATCTTTTTTTGACGAGGCACCTGGAGTTTAAGCGCGCACACTGGTACATTGGTAAATGTTCTGGATACGACCCTGTCAGACATGTACTCATTATCATACTATTAAGCATCAGCGATGCAACAAATCGACACGTGAGAACCATAAGGTTCCATGCAGTGGAAGATAGAACCTTAGGGTTCTCACACGACGAAATCCCGAAGCCTAAACTGAATGCCAAATGACACTTCACTTCTATTAATTCTATGATCACCTGATACTTGATAAATAGAGTATCTGAAATGAGTGTTTTTCTCATATAATATTTATGAAACGAGTCTAAGAATTTTCCGTTTTGGCGAGCCTCCGGCGAGCCCAAACGAAAAATTCGGACGAGTTTCATGAATAATATATGAGAAAAACACTCATTTCATATTCTATTTATCATATGACACACACACGCAAAAAGTGAAAATATAAAAAAAATGAATGGCGTTTTTCTTGTAGGTAAAAGATTAATACAATATAACCCACCCTAAATAGGACAGATAATGTAAATTGTCCCTACTGAAATTATGCAAATGTGACCCAGTTGTATTTTGTTTAGCCAATCAAATTATCTAGTTTTGAAATTGACCAATGAAAGCTCCCAACTCTAATTATGCAAATTATGAAAATGTGGCCCAGTTGTATTTTGTTCAGCCAATCAAATTGTCTTGTTTTGAAATCGACCACAATGAAATTGGCGGAAGGCTTTATTTATCACTGATTAATGTGAAAACAAAATACCAAATGTTTTAAAGTGAACACAAGGGACGAGTCATATGATAAACATTATTATTTATTAGTGTTTAAGGTCGTATACTTATGCACAATGGCTAATCATGACCGTGACAGTTTGACGGGTGGAGGAAGCCAGAGTACATGGAGAGAACCACCGAGCATCGACGAGCAACTATCAGCTCCTCAACATTCTGACTCTGTTCAAGCTCCACTCAAGCAGGGTTACAGCGGTTGAAGACATGTGCACCATCGGCGCGCAGTATGCCTCATCGTGCCCCCATTGAGGCAACCGGGATAAAGTGCCTTGCCCAAGGACACAACTTGGGCCGTCCCGGACGGGGATCGAACTCACGACCGGGGATCGCGTAGAAGTCCAACAGTCTCTCCCACTGAGCAACCGCGCTCCCCACTTGATAAACACATTGGCCAAAACAATAGAAACAATTGTCACAATTGTGAGTAGTGTTTTACATTTTAATACTAACACGCTGATTCTGTCATCAAAATTATTCTGAATGTGTGCCATCAAAATTACGAAAGATTTGACGGGCGGTGAAAAGACTGGACATGTCAAATTGATTGATGATTGACAATTTGAATGAAACCTTCCTTGCTTTAGTGCCAAGGTCACGCAGCACATGCTGCTACGGCAACGGCAGCGGCAACGAATCTAGGGTCCCAGGGTCAGATGCATTATTTTTACCGGATACGTTTGTCGGAGAGAAAATTAATATAGGGACGCATTGGCATCAGCAGATGTATACAGTTGCGTACGAAACTAAATTTGCCACTGCAAATCCCATCAGTATTGGACCGAAAATGTCGCCATTGGCGTCCGAACGATGAGGCCCGCATGCCCATATAAAAATGGTCTCATATCTGGCCGTCTTTTTTCTTCTTACTTTTCTTCTTCTTCTTCTTCTTCTTCTTCTTCTTCTTCTTCTTCTTCTTCTTCTTCCCTCAATTGTTTTACCGTTTCACCTTCTTTTGGAGCGCCCCCTCAGGCCGGGGCCCCTAGACCCACTCCAGACCACTGTTAATGGGTGGACCGCCGCTAGGCTGGGACGTCCTTAGATGCAACCCATACTGGCAATATTTCCTACATTTTTTCCTTGATATTTTTAACCCTTTACCCAAAGTAACGTCCAAAACCGACCAGCGCTATTCACAAAATTCGCCAATTAATTTTCATTATCTTTTCATTTTTTGTCTCAAAAACATAGGTTATGACCCCTCTTTGTAACGAGCTCGTCGAGCTCGTTCCAATGAGGGGTCATAACCTATGTTTTTGAGACAAAAAATGAAAAAAATGAGTTATTCAAGAATTTTGTTTGCAAGTGTCGTCTGCTTTTCATGTTAGGTAAAGGGTTAACAGCATTAACTGCACGATGGAAAGCATATTATGGGGTGGGACTCACTTGCTTTGTACCACTCTTCTTCATACACTAAATCCAGTCCTTCCAGTCCAACTCTCGACACTTTCGTGGCGTGAATGGCATGTCCAGTCCAACTTTAACGACCCTTCATTATGTTAGTGGTACATGCTTTTCTGATGATTCCTGTGCAACCGTCCCGTCCTGTGCTAAATATGTTACATACACACCTATGGCCCGCAAATAATATTTATTGATAATACACTCACCTCAGCTTACCTGGTCAGACAATGGATGGAACGTTAACCCCATCAATTTCCGGCTCAGGTGCCTGGGGCCTGCGTGTCATCTTCTACCCACATATCTTCTAACTGTTACAACTACCGTCTACAGTTTCTTTCAACGACCCATCTCATCCAAATGTTTTCCTGATATAAATTCAAACCTTCTGCGCACGCTCTCTTTTATCTCAGCCATTGGTTGATAAACGTTCACATCCCACACAAACAAGCTTGAAAGAGAACCGTATAGTTTCGTTATTTACGGATACCAGTAGACGATTTTTTATACCACCCACTTGAAAAGTGGGCGGTATATAGCATTCATGGTGTCCGTACTTCCGTACTTACGTACGTCCGTACTTCCGTACGTCCGTACGTCCGTGACGCTTTGGGGGTACACATCTGCTATCCGCTACTCCTCTTAAACCAGTGGGTGGATTTCATTGAAACTTACAGGCATTCTTTTCTATACATTATAGATGTGCACCTCCTATTTTGCTTTCAGGTATTTTTATTTTTTACTCTTTCCCAAAGGGCGAAATGAACTTAGCCAAATTGTTGTGATGCTTTAGGGGGGTACACTCCTGCTATCCGCTACTCCTCTTATACCAGTGGGCGAATTTCATTGAAACTCTCAGACATTCTTTTATATACATTATAGATGTGCACCTTCTATTCTGCTTTCAGGTATTTTTATTTTTTTTTTTTTTTGGGGGGTGGGGGGGGGGGGGGTTGTCAGTGTTTGTGCTCTCTACATTAAACACACTTTTACTGTTGTAAAATGTTTCTTGGTGGGAGTGGGTGGTATCATTTAGTGAGCAGTGCTCACAGTTTTTCTAGTTTTTCTATTGATCTCAGCCAAACGTCATTCACACTTTTTGAATAGAATGCCAAATACTAATCCTGTACATGTTACTTCCCATTATCTTTTCATTGCATTTTATGTATGCTTCACTCTTAAACCATCGGTACTGTATCCTTCTCTATGTACTACCTTTTCTCTCCGAAGGCAATCTTGAACACAACTTGCCTTCAATACAAAATCATCCTGTTATATGTTACGTCAAGAGACACCAATATCCAAGTATTTTGCTAACATGTATATTATCATTACGAGTAGGATTAAGAATGAAACCGACGAGCCTCTGGCGAGTCGGTTTCATTCTTAATTCTACGAGTAGAATAAATTTTTTGCTTGAAAACACTATACGTTTGTTTTGTTTATCCCATAAATCTTTTACTGGGTAGTCACGGCAAAATCGTGTTGTTACTCGCTGCAAAACACAGCGTGAGAAGCAAACTGGTCCAACTCGAACTACAAGCAAGATTGCCAAAAATAAACAAGGCGCAGTAATACATTTCTGTCTAAAAATAATTCCCCTACAAACCTGAGCTAAACTTGCAAAAGTACTTCATTAAATGAACAGTGTGTGGTGTTTCTCTACTGGCATTGTGTAATACTTTCAAAAAGGTTTAAAGAAAACAACAATTGAACTATTAATTATGCTACACGAATGCGGTAGAGGTCAGAGGTCAACAGGTCCGTCTCTACTACAGGAATAAATTATTTCAGTGTTATATCTACGGGGAAAATTTATCACCCTACTAGGTGAATAAAGTAAACATTTATCCAAGGCTTTTATTGTTCAAATAAACGGCCATTTATGAGATAAAATATATTATTTTGAGATATACCGTGCTCGAATAGGTGCGTTTAACTGTGTGGTTTATGTTCGTCGCTTAAAGCCCTCCTTGCCGAAAGTTCAATGTGTTTGTCTTCTAATCTACCTGTTCTTGCACCTTAGTACCGTTGAGCTGCACAAGAGTTTTACTACCACGGACACTCTACTACCAAAGTCCGTCAACTTACAAGGAGATACTTTTAAAATTAATTTCCTGGTAAAGAGTAGTTCAATTCCACATCCGCAGAAAACCCAAGATGTCTTGAAAGCAACATTCGCACTTGAGCACAATATTCTTTTGGTTGTCGTATTCTTGCTTTTCTTCTCTCTGGCATTTAGTCTGTTAAAGTCGGGTGACATCGAAACCAACTCCGACCCCAACTCTGTCAACTTAGAAGATACCCACAACACTTTGAAAATTCTCCACCTTAACATCCAGAGCTTAAAAACTAAACAAGATATTGTTCAGAGTGAATCTTCAGCACATGTGTTCTGGCTTCACGGGGACCTGGCTGAACAACACAGAGCCTACATCAGACATCTTGCTGCATGGTTTCCAGGAACTATTGAGAGCAACCGTCTAACCAGGGGTGGTGGGGTTGCCATCTACATCAAAAGCGGGATCCTATTCCGACATAGATCCGACCTCGACGCGTTGAACACTGAGTGCGTATGGGCAGAAATAGTTATAAAAGGGAGAAAGCCCCTTTTAATTAGAGGTGTTCTACCGCCCACCTGTCAGTCCTCCGGATACTTGGGGTGCCATATCAGCCTCCACTGAAAAAGCTCGAGATACATTAACTTCAGACATTTTTGTTACAGGTGACTTCAATGACAACCAGCTCCCTCAAAAAGTGTCTTTTTTGAAATCATAAATTTTTTAAAACGCGGCGGCTTGTGCATGATTCATCTTGCTTTACCGAGACATCTGCCTCGTTGATAGATCTTTTTTGTGGTCAGTAACACGGTCAACGTTCAGGAGTGCGAGGTCCTAGGATCATTTATTCCATATATGATCAGCTGCCATTGTCCAATTTCTATTGAAGTCGAATTTGTGAAACCGCAACCTCTTACCTTTAAGAAGAGCATATGGTTGTATTCACAGGGCAATTACGGGGCACTGAATGAAACTTTCACCAGAGAAGACTGAGACTCCCTGTTGACAACCATGCATTGATACCGTAATTTCTAACTTCATGAATAAATTTCTCGACATTACATCCAAATATATACCGAACGGACTTGTTACTTCTAGGACTCAACCAACTGAAATGGACGTGCAGTGAGAAAAGATTTTTGATAAGACAAAGAAAACGCTTATATGGAATAGCCAAGCGCACAAACAATCCGTATTCCTGGGCACAATATAAACTTGAACGCAACGAAGTTGTAACAGCTACTGGAAAGATCAAAGCGTTCTACACATCTAAAGTTCAATCCACCACGTCAAGTAATGAAACATCCTCATTACACTGCTGGAAGACTACTCAAAACATATTCATCAGTAGCGACTATGTAGTAGAAATTCAGAGGCGGCCCACTCATTGGAGTGGTCTGGAGTGGATCCAGGGGGGGGGGGGGGCAAAAAGGTGAAACGGTAAAACAATTGAGGAAAGTAGAGGGAGAAGAAAGGGAGGAAGTGGAAGAGAAAGAAGAAAGGGAAGAAGAGGAAGAAGAAAGGGAGGAAGAAGAAGAAAAATGACGGTCACATATGATGAGACAATTATTTTTATATGGACCAACGGGCCTCATCGTTCGGACGCCAATACCGACATTTTTTGTCCGATACCGATGGGATTCGCAGCGGCAAATTCAGTTTCGTACGCAACTGCATACATGTGTTGATGCCAACGCGTCCCTGTATTAATTTTCTCTCCGACAAACCGTCCCCTGAGTTCCAATGTGTTCCATGTGCAAGTAGGCACATAGAACACATTGGACCTCTGGGGATGAAACGCATCAAGTAAAAATAACGCATCGGATGCTAGGACCCTACATTCATTGCCACAGCCGTTGCCACAGCCACACGTGCTGCGTGACCTGGGCTTATATGTCTAAGTTTTGAATTTGAATTCGAGAGTGAAACAAAGTTCAGCACTGAAAGCAAGGAAAGTTTCACTCAAAAGGCAAGGGAGGCTTCACTCAAAAGGCAAGGAAGGTTTCACTCAAAAGGCAAGGAAGGTTTCACTCAAAAGGCAAGGAAGGTTTCACTCAAAAGGCAAGGGAGGTTTCACTCACAAGGCAAGGGAGGTTTCACTCAAAAGGCAAGAAAAGTTTCACTCAAAAGGCAAGGAAGGTTTCACTCAAAAGGCAAGGAAGGTTTCACTCAAAAGGCAAGGAAGGTTTCACTCAAAAGGCAAGGAAGGTTTCACTCACAAGGCAAGGGAGGTTTCACTCAAAAGGCAAGAAAAGTTTCACTCAAAAGGCAAGGAAGGTTTCACTCAAAAGGCAAGGGAGGCTTCACTCAAAAGGCAAGGAATGTTTCACTCAAAAGGCAAGGAAGGTTTCACTCAAAAGGCAAGAAAGGCTTCACTCAAAAGGCAAGAGAGGTTTCACTCAAAAGGCAAGGGAGGCTTCACTCAAAAGGCAAGGGAGGCTTCACTCAAAAGGCAAGGAATGTTTCACTCAAAAGGCAAGGAAGGTTTCACTCAAAAGGCAAGAAAGGCTTCACTCAAAAGGCAAGAGAGGTTTCACTCAAAAGGCAAGGGAGGCTTCACTCAAAAGGCAAGAGAGGTTTCACTCAAAAGGCAAGGAAGGTTTCACTCAAAAGGCAAGGGAGGCTTCACTCAAAAGGCAAGGAATGTTTCACTCACAAGGCAAGGGAGGTTTCACTCAAAAGGCAAGAAAAGTTTCACTCAAAAGGCAAGGAAGGTTTCACTCAAAAGGCAAGGGAGGCTTCACTCAAAAGGCAAGGAATGTTTCACTCAAAAGGCAAGGAAGGTTTCACTCAAAAGGCAAGGGAGGCTTCACTCAAAAGGCAAGGAATGTTTCACTCAAAAGGCAAGGAAGGCTTCACTCAAAAGGCAAGGAATGTTTCACTCAAAAGGCAAGGAAGGTTTTACTCAAAAGGCAAGGAAGGCTTCACTCAAAAGGCAAGGGAGGCTTCACTCAAAAGGCAAGGAATGTTTCACTCAAAAGGCAAGGAAGGTTTCACTCAAAAGGCAAGGAAGGTTTCACTCAAAAGGCAAGGGAGGCTTCACTCAAAAGGCAAGGAAGGCTTCACTCAAAAGGCAAGGGAGGCTTCACTCAAAAGGCAAGGAATGTTTCACTCAAAAGGCAAGGAAGGTTTCACTCAAAAGGCAAGGAAGCCTTCACTTAAAAGGTAAGGAAGGTTTCACTCAAAAGGCAAGAGAGGTTTCACTCAAAAGGCAAGGAAGGTTTCACTCAAAAGGCAAGGAAGCCTTCACTTAAAAGGTAAGGAAGGTTTCACTCAAAAGGCAAGAGAGGTTTCACTCAAAAGGCAAGGAAGGTTTCACTCAAAAGGCAAGGAAGCCTTCACTTAAAAGGTAAGGAAGGTTTCACTCAAAAGGCAAGAGAGGTTTCACTCAAAAGGCAAGGAAGGTTTCACTCAAAAGGCAAGGAAGCCTTCACTTAAAAGGCAAGGAAGGTTTCACTCAAAAGGCAAGAGAGGTTTCACTCAAAAGGCAAGGAAGGTTTCACTCAAAAGGCAAGGAAGCCTTCACTTAAAAGGTAAGGAAGGTTTCACTCAAAAGGCAAGAGAGGTTTCACTCAAAAGGCAAGGAAGGTTTCACTCAAAAGGCAAGAGAGGTTTCACTCAAAAGACAAGGAAAGTTTCACCCAAAAGGCAAGGAAGGTTTCACTCAAAAGGCAAGAGAGGTTTCACTCAAAAGGCAAGAGAGGTTTCACTCAAAAGACAAGGAAAGTTTCACTCAAAAGGCAAGAGAGGTTTCACTCAAAAGGCAAGGAAAGTTTCACCCAAAAGGCAAGGAAGGTTTCACTCAAAAGGCAAGGAAGGTTTTACTCAAAAGGCAAAGAAGGTTTCACTCAAAAGGCAAGGAAGGTTTTACTCAAAAGGCAAGGAAGGTTTCACTCAAAAGGCAAGGAAGGTTTCACTCAAATGGTCAGTCTTCAATCAACTTGACCATGTCCAGTCTTTTCACCGCCCGTCAAATCTATAATAATTCTGATGACAGAATCAGTGTGTTAGTATTAAAATGTAAAACTCTACTCAAAATTGTGACAATTGTTTCTATTTCGGTCACTTCGTCTTTATCAACGATTATAAAAATACAGATTGCATCATACAGGACTTTAGCTAATGTTAATTGTAGTTTTGGAAGTCGACCTGCATGAGGAAGTCTGTATTTATAAAACAAACTGGCCGAAAACTCCAGATATTGACTAATTTTTTAAAATAAAAAAACCTCACACTACCTACCTAGCCACTGAAAAATGATGTAGGCAGGGTGAATGCAAACATATAGTTTATCTAATAGCCAAATATTCGCCCTGAGGGCATTAGTGTTTTTTAAATTTGCTCGGGGGAGTCACCCGGACACCAACAAGTACGAGGGGGGCGTCCCCTCCTATAACCACCCCACCTCATGCTTGCGGCCTTCTGATATGACTTCGGCATATACGGGGCCCCTTGCTTAAATATGTCCGCGGGGCCCCAGATACTCTTGAGCCGCCACTGTCCCTGTCACTATATTGATGATTCAGGTGTAACAGGTTGTGGAAAGAAAAGGTTTCATTATTTTCCCCCGAAAGGAGGGTGGAACCAATCCATGCCATAACGGACAATTCGTTTCGTCTTTGAACTCATACTCTAAATGAAGCTACCTTAACTGGCGAATTTGTACTCTAAGTGAAGCTACTACCTTAACTGACGTATTTGTGGATCTGGAATGTCGCATTTCACATCCAAAACAGTCGTTACACATAACGCGGCGGGTGTGTAGCAAGGATCAACAATGAATTGAATGGTTAGAGATAAATGGAACTCCCAAAGGATGAATGGGTGCAACATGGAAACGATTTCATCTGCTTTAGGCAACAGGTTACATGTAGCAGAAAAAGGATAAACCAAACAAACCAAATCATTGACGTAAAACATCCTACAACATACGAACTGTTTGCAAATAGATACACTAAGTACTCTTGCCAGAATGCCTCTCAATATGTAAGTTTCTAGAGGGTCTGAGGTCGGGGGTGGTCATTCTCTAGTTTCTAGAGGGTCTGAGGTTGGGGTGGTCATTCTCTAGTTTCTTGAGGGTCTGTGGTCGGGGTGGTCATTCTCTAATTTCATCAAAATACAAAAAATAGGAAGCAAACTTTGTGCCAGGTCTGTATTTTACTCAGCCAGATCGCACTTTTACACCAGCGGATCGAGACTTTATAAACCACATAGTGCAAAATGAAGAGTCAGTCACGCATGACCGACGGAAATATAGCATCCCTGATTCAACGACGTCGGGTTTCGTCTCGGACGAGTGAAGTTCCACATTGATGTGAAGACGGTACAAGAAGAATAATCTTGTCCGGTTCTCGACCCAGTCGCAATTCGATTAATATTCCTCGTCCGTGATCACAGTACTCCCAGTTAATACAGCAGAACGGTTTAATAGAGTGGTCACCGTGAACAATTCGAGGAATGGCTATTATACTTTTAGAAGGCTTAAATGGAATAACGACTGCAGGTAAATAATAACGACTACAGGTAAATAATAACGACTACAGATAAATAATAACGACTGGAGGTAAATAATAACGACTACAGATAAATAATAACGACTACAGATAAATAATAACGACTGGAGGTAAATAATAACGACTACAGATAAATAATAACGACTACAGGTAAATAATAACGACTACAGATAAATAATAGCGACTGGAGGTAAATAATAACGACTACAGATAAATAATAACGACTACAGATAAATAATAACGACTACAGATAAATAATAACGACTGGAGGTAAATAATAACGACTACAGATAAATAATAACGACTACAGGTAAATAATAACGACTACAGATAAATAATAACGACTGGAGGTAAATAATAACGACTACAGATAAATAATAACGACTACAGATAAATAATAACGACTACAGATAAATAATAACGACTACAGGTCAATAATAACGACTACAGATAAATAATAACGACTACAGATAAATAATAACGACTACAGGTAAATGATAACGACAACAGGTCAATAATAACGACTACAGATAAATAATAACGACTACAGATAAATAATAACGACTACAGGTAAATAATAACGACTACAGGTCAATAATAACGACTACAGATAAATAATAACGACTACAGATAAATAATAACGACTACAGGTAAATAACAACGACTACAGGTCAATAATAACGACTACAGGTCAATAATAACGACTACAGATAAATAATAACGACTACAGATAAATAATAACGACTACAGGTAAATAACAACGACTACAGGTCAATAATAACGACTGGAGGTAAATAATAACGACTACATGTAAATAATAACGACTACAGATAAATAATAACGACTACATGTAAATAATAACGACTACAGGTAAATAATAACGACTACAGGTCAATAATAACGACTGGAGGTAAATAATAACGACTACAGGTAAATAATAACGACTACAGGTAAATAATAACGACTACATGTAAATAATAACGACTACAGGTAAATAATAACGACTACAGGTCAATAATAACGACTACAGGTCAATAATAACGACTACAGGTCAATAATAACGACTACATGCAAATAATAATGACTACAGGTCAATAATAACGACTACAGGTCAATAATAACGACTACATGTAAATAATAACGACTACAGGTAAATAATAACGACTACAGGTAAATAATAACGACTACAGGTCAATAATAACGACTGGAGGTAAATAATAACGACTACAGGTAAATAATAACAACTGGAGGAAAATAATCAAACTGGATATAAGTGCACAGATGCTTGAGACAATATAGGAGTACATTTTTATGGCGGAGGTCATCGTCAGGTTCAAAAAAGTGTGTGGGGTGGGGTGTAGGGGGGCACCAAAAGTTATGACCAAATTTTTTTTTACCGATATATGTCTTCAAAGGGGTCTACTAGGGGTACGTTTTTATCAGGAATCTAATGGTGAGGTTTAAAAAAGTATCGGGGTGGGGTGGGGGTGTAGAGGGGCACCAAAAGTTATGACCAAAATTTTTCTCACCGATATACGTCTTCAAAGGGGTCTACTAGGGGTATTTTTTTACCAGGAATTTAATGGTGGGGTTTGAAAAAGTGGCGGGTGGGGGGACGATGTAGAGGGGCACCATTAGTTATAATGGTGGGGTTTGAAAAATAGAACCCCACCATTAAATAGAATTTAATGGTGGGGTTTGAAAAAGTGGCGGGTGGGGTGGCGATGTAGAGGGGCACCATTAGTTATATTACTCTCCTCAGCCCGAGCAACGCCGGGTAACCCTGCTAGTTACCTATATAACTTGTATGTGGTTCTAACATTTCTCAACTTCTAAATATTGTACTAAGACCATGTGAGTACAGGATATACATACGCCCATTTCCAAGTGTACATGAACTGGGAGTTCTGGTGAGATCCTCATTCAGTTTTGTATTTGGGAGCGCGGGTTAATTTCGAAAGAGTTTAAGTCTGTGAAGTACAGTTTAATTTTGACGTTTTCCGAGTCTCGATAGTTATTAACGTCTCAATGTTAACAATTGTCGGACAATGTTGGGAAAATGCGGGCATGCACTCCGAAAAATATTCATTTTGTCGCATTTGATTTAAATTTATTGCTGTGTTTTATAGGTTGGTTGGTTGGTAGGGGTGTCACCAGAGGGTTGGTGTTGAAATTTGTGTCTGTTTTACAGTGAGGGGTGGACTGCTGTGTTTGACATTTGTAGCCGTTTTCTAGTATAAGACATAGAATGCTTGATTTGACAATTTTCTGTTTTACAATAAGGCATAGACAGTTGTGTTTGACATTTGAATCTGTTTTACAGTAAGGTATGGTCTGTTTGGTTTGACATTTGTGTATGTTTTACAGTAAGGCATGGCCTGCTGGGTTTGACATTTGTGTCTGTTTTACAGTAAGGCATGCACTGCTGGGTTTGCTTTGTGCCTATGGTTGTAAAGTAAAATTATATCATATCTCAACACACCGTTCGGACAACTCATGTGCAACATGCAAAGTCCATCACCAAATCATAGAACAATGTAACACTATATTGTACTTCAACGAACAACTTGTACAACAACATTTGATTTTCCGCAACACTTGACATCCGTTTTTAACACCCATCCTGATCTGGCACATCTGTCAACAACTTAATTCAATGACAAATCGCTCATGTCTTTGACCTAAATGTAAAATCATTGACATGTTCAGAATGACGTAATTTTCGCGGTGGCAGGATTTCTCCAGGCATGTGTTATTTTTAATGAAACGGTGTTCAATAAAACAAGTTACATGATAGCCAGGCGAGATAGATATTATTACCTAGGTAAGTATTTATTTTAGTATAGTTAACTACGCTTGATAAATTTGAATAAAGTAAACGGTCGGGTATTACATTTGTCTCTTTCGTTTTTAAAAATCTGAATGAAGCGCACGGTGTGTAAACCACTTTCCTCATGTGTGACAGCTTCCTCAATGTCGTGTGTTGTATACAGATGAATAATCGCTGTTTCAACACAGCATACGCTCTGAAATAAGGCAGGTAGGTGTGACTTCAGAGGGGAACTACAACCCACCTGTCGGAGACGTCTACCTCAAGGACGCCTCCTTTCCCTGCCAGATGTGCACTTGTGGAAAAAGATTTTACTTTCCGAGCCGAATGGGTGGGGGAAGCAGCTGCCTCCCTGTCTTGCCAAATGTGCACTTGTGGTAAAAAGACTTTACTTTCTAAGAAGTGTAACAGAAACTCTCGAATATTTGTTTTTAGAACTGAACAATATACTGCCCTCAAGGTCAATGTGTACTACGATCTATGATACATTGTAAATTCCCGGCCGTAACTCATACCAAGAGTCGAGTTCCCTTTTTGAGACCCCTGCCTCCCTTCCACTCGGACGCTTCCAGCGCCCTTTCCAGAGAAAGTGGAAGTTCGACAAAAGAGGAGGGGGACAAATTTTCAAGGCTACCATGGTTCCACCCAGGTAGTGAAAAAGTTACAATCGTATATGGGTAAATGTACCGTGACACACTATAGTGTTTAGATGAGTATGTCGCACTGTGGTCACTGTCCTGTTCATTTCTTCTGCTTCAATCATCTTCCAACCCGAAGGCTAGCCTTACTGTAGATATGAAGGCTGGCCTTACTGTAGATATGAAGGCTGGCCTTACTGTTGGAATGAAGGCTAGCCTTCGGGTTGGAAGATGGTCGAAGTAGAAGAACGGACTGAATCGACCGAAGGTGGGATTCCTTGGTCAAATGTTGTTTAGATTTGCAAATAATATATTACAGGTATGCCTGTATATTGGCACGTTTGCGTGCGCCCATTTCAACTCATTGTGTAACCACGCAACACGTGGAAGAAAGTGGAGGGGCACGTGTCCCCTGTGCCCCAGTGCCTTTTCTATTGACACCCCGCGCCTGGCCTGGAAATGCTGCCTTTATTATAGGCTTGTCGGGGAATAACCTAGCCCCCATCCCCTCCCCGTGTTTGTGACGAGTGTTTGACAGAAACGACGAAACCGAGGAGGTAGGGGCGCGAAGGGATCTGGAACTCAATTCCCTACCCAGTGGCGGATCATGGGTTTAGGATTTTGGACTTGGCGCCACATTATCAATCAGGGCGCATGATGCAAAGGATTATCCGCCTAGCGTAACGACGAATTGGATGCGGGTACGATAACGCGTCTTCCGCTTGCGTTGGTGGAGCCTGAGGGTTTCCTCAGAAGACACCTTGGAAAATTAGGGATTAATGTGGCCCCCTGAAGCCTATTTATTACTGCCCATCAACAGGAGTTCCGCGCAATATCTGTTATTATGGGGTACGGCATTATTCCGTGATTCTCTACCGCTAGGTGTGGATTCCACGAGTTATTGCGGATAAAACCGTTACCAAAAAATAAAGAGGGGGCAGATCATCCCCCCTCGACCAACTCATACCCACCGAATTCTTTTTTATCACGGCATGGTACGTAAATATTACGGGTCCATCAGACTCCATCTGCAGGTGTTTAGGTAATTAGTTTGTCTGCGAAATGTGAACAAATTCAGTTATAAATGAATTCACATACGTTCGGTTCAATCTGTTTCTTCTACTTCAATCATCTTTCATTCCGAAAGCTGCATGGCCCGCAAGTTTGAATATGGTAGGCGTAGAAGAAAAGACCAAACCGGAACCAGGCCTATCATGTATATCATAAAAATGGACCAAACCGAGACAGGCCTATCCTGTATATCATAAAAATAGACCAAACCGGGACAGGCCTATCATGTATATCATAAAAATAGACCAAACTGTGACAGGTCTATCGTGTATATCATAAAAATAGACCAAACCGGACAGGCCTATCATGTATATCATAAAATAGACCAAACCGAGACAAGCCTATCATGTATATCATAAAAATAGACCAAACCGAGACAGGCCCATCATGTATATCATACAAATAGACCAAACCGGGACAGGCCTATCACGTATATCATACAAACAGACCAAACCGAAACCAGGCCTATCATGTATATATATATCATAAAAATAGACCAAACCGAGACAGGCCTATCATGTATATCATAAAAATAGACCAAACCGGGACAGGCCTATCATGTATATCATAAAAATAGACCAAACCGGGACAGGCCTATCATGTATATCATAAAAATAGAAACTAGAATTTGTGATGCTAGTATAGGGTTACAATATGTGCCGTAACGTGAAAGAACGTCGTCAGATCGTCCCCTGCGTCCCAATGTGTTCTATGTGCCAGTAGGCTGCCAGTAGGCACTCCAGTAGGCTGCCAGTAGGCACATAGAACACATAGGAACTCAGGGGACGAGATGTTTACAAGATGTTGAATAGTATATATTTACATTTTCATCAAGAAGACAGTTGAGGCATTGCACTGTGACATCTGGTGGATGATATCAGCGATAGTTGGGTGTCTGACAAGCACACAGTAGAAGGCATGGGCGGTCAGTCAGAGAATTTACCACAAGCGCGGATCCGACGTGGAATTCTCCTCACCAAGCGTCCAATATCAGCTTGACTGATGTTATTCCATTCTTCCTGCAGTGCAGCGGCGAGTAGTTGGCGCCTGCCAAGCGTATCCCAGACGTGTTCGATTGATGAAAGATCTGGACTTAGTGCTGGCCAAGGCAGTATAGTGATGTTCTGCTCCTGGAGGAACTCTGTAGCGACACGGGCCCTGTGTGCTCTTGCAGTGTCATCTTGGAATATGAATCGATGGCCGTGATTTATTTATTTATTGGTAGTTAAGGTCACATATTTCTGCACAATGGCTAATCATGACCTCGACAGTTTTACGGGTGGAGGAAGCCGGAGTACCCGGAGAGAACCACCGAGCAACGGCGAGCAACTGTCAGCTCCCCAACATACCAACTCCACACAAGCAGGGTTAGCATTGGTTGAAGACAGGTGCACCATCGACATGCAGTACGCCTTAGTACACAACGTCACCGTGCCCCCACGTGGGCAATGGGGGTGAAGTGTCTTGCCCAAGGACACAACGCGGTTGCCGCAGGTGGGATTCGAACCGAGGACCTCTCGGCTTGCAGCCTGCACCTCTACCTACTGAGCCACCGCGCCTCCAATCGATGGCCGTGACGTCGCGCAATTGGCACCACATGAGCTGCTATGTTGGAACTGTAGTACTGCCCTGTGACACGTCCTTGCATGACATGGAATGCTGTTCTGCTTGTCATGGTTTTGCCTCCCCACACCATAACCGATCCATCACCAAAACGATCGTGCTCCATAACCTTACATCATGGCATCGTTCGTACCGCCACCGCCACACTCTATTTCGTCTGTTGTGGAAAACCTCGATTGATCGGAAAACATGACGTTGCTCCTCCGACGATTGTACCAGCGCTGACATGCTCCACACCAATTACGCCTCGCTGCGATATGACGTTCAGTCAAACGTGGAATTATTGTACACACTGTACATCAATTATACAGCCCTCGACATACACTCTCACCCTCACACTGTACATCAATTATACTATCCTCGACACACACTCTAACCCTCACACTGTACATCAATTATACTATCCTCGACACACACTCTCACCCTCACACTGTACATCAATTATACTATCCTCGACACACACTCTCACCCTCATACTGTACATCAATTATACTATCCTCGACACACACTCTCACCCTCACACTGTACATCAATTATACTGTCCTCGACTCACACTCTAACCCTCACACTGGACTTCAATTATATTATGTTCCCGGACACACACTCTCACCCTCACACTGCACATCAATTATACTATCCTCGACACACACTGTCACCCTCACACTGTACATCAGTTATACTATCCTCGACACACACTCTAACCCTCACACTGTACATCAATTATACTGTCCTCGACACACACTCTAAACCTCACACTGTACATCAATTATACTATCCTCGACGCACACTCTCACCCTCACACTGTACATCAATTATACTATCTTCGACACACACTCTCACCCTCACACTGTACATCAATTATACTGTCCTCGACTCACACTCTAACCCTCACACTGGGCATCAATTATATTATGTCCTGGACACACACGCTCACCCTCACACTGCACATCAATTATACTATCCTCGACACACACTGTCACCCTCACACTGTACATCAGTTATACTATCCTCGACACACACTCTCACCCTCACACTTTCTATCAATTATACTGTCCACAACACACACTCTCACCCTCACACTTTCCATCAATTATACTGTCCACGACACACACTCTCACCCTCACACTGTCCATCAATAATACAGTCCACGACACACACTCTCACCCTCACACTGTACATCAATTATACTATCCTCGACACACACTCTCACCCTTGCATTTTACATCAATTATACTGTCTATGAAACACACTCTCACCCTCACACTTTCCATCAATTATACTACCCTCGACACACACACTCTCACCCTCACACATTTCATCAATTATACTGTCCTCGACACACACTCTCACCCTCACACTTTACATCAATCATACTATTCTCGACACACACTCTTACCCTCACACTTTACATCAATTATACTGTCCTCGACACACACTTTCACCTTCACACTGCACATCAATTATACTGTCCTCGATACACACATTCTCCCTCAAACTGTACATCAATTATACTGTCCTCGGCACACACTCTCACCCTTACAGAGTACATCAATTATACTGTCCTTGACACACACTCTCACCCTCACACTGTACATCAATTATACTGTCCTCGACACACTCTCAACCTCACACTGTACATCAATTATACTGTCCTTGACACACACTCTCACCCTCACACTATACATCGATTATACTGTCCTCGACTCACACTCTAACCCTCACACTGTACATCAATTATACTGTCCACGAAACACACTCTCACCCTCACACTGTACACCAAATATACTGTTCACAACACACTCTCACCCTCACACTGTACATCAATTATACTGTCCTCGACTCACACTCTAACCCTCACACTGTACATCAATTATACTGTCCTCGACACACACTCTCACCCTCACACTGTACATCAATTATACTGTTCACGACACATACTCTCACCCTCACACTATACATTGATTATACTGTCCACAACACACACTATAACCCTCACACTGTACATCAATTATACTGTCCACAACACACACTCTCACCCTCACACTGTACATCAAGTATACTGTCCTCGACACACACTCTCACCCTCACACTGTACATCAATTATACTGTCCATGACACACACTCTCACCCTCACACTGTACATCAATTATACTGTCCTCGACACACACTCTCACCCTCACACTGTACATCAATTATACTGTCCACGACACATACTCTCACCCTCACACTATACATCGATTATACTGTCCACAACACACACTATAACCCTCACACTGTACATCAATTATACTGTCCACGACACATACTCTCACCCTCACACTATACATCGATTATACTGTCCACAACACACACTATAACCCTCACACTGTACATCAATTATACTGTCCACAACACACACTCTCACCCTCACACTGTACATCAAGTATACTGTCCTCGACACACACTCTAAACCTCACACTGTACATCAATTATACCTTCCACGACACATACTCTAACCCTCACACTGTACATCAAGTATACTGTCCTCGACACACACACTCACCCTCACACTGTACATCAAGTATACTGTCCAGGACACACACTCTCACCCTCACACTGTACATCAATTATACTGTCCTCGACTCACACTCTAACCCTCACACTCTACATCAATTATACTGTCCTCGACACACACTCTCACCCTCACACTGTACACCAATTATACTGTCCACGACACATACTCTCACCCTCACACTATACATCGATTATACTGTCCACAACACACACTATAACCCTCACACTGTACATCAATTATACTGTCCACAACACACACTCTCACCCTCACACTGTACATCAAGTATACTGTCCTCGACACACACTCTCACCCTCACACTGTACACCAATTATACTGTCCATGACGCACACTCTCACCCTCACACTGTACATCAATTATACTGTCCTCGACACACACTCTCACCCTCACACTGTACATCAATTATACTGTCCTCGACACACACTCTCACCCTCACACTGTACATCAATTATACTGTCCTCGACACAGACTCTCACCCTCACACTGTACATCAATTATACTGTCCTCGACACAGACTCTCACCCTCACACTGTACATCAATTATACTGTCCTCGACACACACTCTCACCCTCACACTGTACATCAATTATACTGTCCTCGACACACACTCTCACCCTCACACTGTACATCAATTATACTGTCCTCGACACAGACTCTCACCCTCACACTGTACATCAATTATACTGTCCTCGACACACACTCTCACCCTCACACTGTACACCAATAATACTGTCCACGACACATACTCTGACCCTCACACTATACATCGATTATACTGTCCACAACATACACTATAACCCTCACCCTGTACATCAATTATACTGTCCACAACACACACTCTCACCCTCACACTGTACATCAAGTATACTGTCCTCGACACACACTCTCACCCTCACACTGTACACCAATTATACTGTCCATGACACACAATCTCACCCTCACACTGTACATCAATTATACTGTCCTCGACACACACTCTCACCCTCACACTGTACATCAATTATACTGTCCATGACACACACTCTCACCCTCACACTGTACATCAATTACACTGTCCTCGACACACACTCTCATCCTCACACTGTACATCAATTATACTATCCTCGACACACACTCTCACCCTCACACTGTACATCAATTATACTGTCCACAACACACACTCTCACCCTCACACTGTACATCAATTATACTGTCCACAACACACACTATAACCCTCACACTGTACATCAAGTATACTGTCCTCGACACACACTCTCACCCTCACACTGTACATCAATTATACTGTCCTCGACTCACACTCTAACCCTCACACTGTACATCAATTATACTGTCCTCGACACACACTCTCACCCTCACACTGTACATCAATTATACTGTCCATGACACATACTCTCACCCTCACACTGTACATCAATTATACTATCCTCGACTCACACTCTAACCCTCACACTGTACATCAATTATACTGTCCTCGACACACACTCTCACCCTCACACTGTACATCAATAAAACTGTCCACAACACAAACTCTCACCCTCACACTGTACATCAATTATACTGTCCATGACACATAATCTCACCCTCACACTGTACATCAATTATACTATCCTCGACACACACTCTCACCCTCACACTGTACATCAAATATACTATCCTCGACACACACTCTCACCCTGTACATCAGTTATACTGTCCACAACACACACTCTCACCCTCACCCTATACATCGATTATACTGTCCACAACACACACTATAACCCTCACACTGTACATCAATTATAATGTCCTCGACACACACTCTCACCCTCACACTGTACATCAATTATACTATCCTCGACACACACTCTCACCCTGTACATCAATTATACTGTCCACAACACACACTCTCACCCTCACACTGTACATCAATTATACTGTCCACAACACACACTATAACCCTCACACTGTACATCAAGTATACTGTCCTCGACACACACTCTCACCCTCACACTGTACATCAAGTATACTGTCCTCGACACACACTCTAACCCTCACACTGTACATCAATTATACTGTCCTCGACACACACTCTAACCCTCACACTGTACATCAATTATACTGTCCTCGACACACACACTCTCACCCTCACACTGTACATCAATTATACTGTCCACGACACATACTCTCACCCTCACACTATACATCGATTATACTGTCCACAACACACACTATAACACTCACACTGTACATCAATTATACTGTCCACAACACAAACTCTCACCCTCACACTGTACATCAAGTATACTGTGCTCGACACACTCTCTCACCCTCACACTGTACATCAATTATACTGTCCTTGACTCACACTCTCACCCTCACACTGTACATCAATTATACTGTCCTCGACACACACTCTCACCCTCACACTGTACATCAATTATACTGTCCATGACACACACTCTCACCCTCACACTGTACATCAATTATACTGTCCTCGACACACACTCTCACCCTCACACTGTACATCAATTATACTGTCCTCGACTCACACTCTAACCCTCACACTGTACATCAAGTATACTGTCCTCGACTCACACTGAAACCCTCACGCTGTACATCAATTATACTGTCCTCGACACACACTCTCACCCTCACACTGCACATCAATTATACTGTCCTCGACACACACTCTCACCCTCACACTGTACATCAATTATACTGTCCTCGACACACACTCTCACCCTCACACTGTACATCAAGTATACTGTACTCAACACATACCCTAACCCTCACACTGTACATCAATTATACTATCTTCGACACACACACTCACCCTCACACTGTACATCAAGTATACTGTCCTCGACTCACACTCTAACCCTCACACTGTACATCAATTATACTGTCCTCAACACACACTCTCACCCTCACACTGTACATCAATTATACTATCCTCGACACACACTCTCACCCTCACACTGTACATCAATTATACTGTCCACAACACACACTCTCACCCACACACTGTACATCAAGTATACTGTCCTCGACACACACTCTAACCCTCACACTGTACATCAAGTATACTGTACTCAACACATACTCTAACCTTCACACTGTACATCAATTATACTATCCTCGACACACACTCTCACCCTCACACTGTACATCAAGAATACAGTCCTCGACTCACACTCTAACCCTCACACTGTACATCAATTATACTGTTCTCGACACACACTCTCACCCTCACACTGTACATCAATTATACTATCCTCGACACACACTCTCACCCTCACACTGTACATCAATTATACTGTCCACAACACACACTCTCACCCTCACACTGTACATCAATTATACTGTCCACAACACACACTCTCACCCTCACACTGTACATCAAGTATACTGTCCTCGACACACACTCTCACCCTCACACTGTACATCAATTATGCTGTCCTCGACTCACACTCTAACCCTCACACTGTACATCAATTATACTGTCCTCGACACACACTCTCACCCTCACACTGTACATCAATTATACTGTCCACAACACACACTCTCACCCTCACACTGTACATCAATCATACTGTCCACGGCACATACTCTCACCCTCACACTGTACCTCAATTATACTGTCCTCGACACACACTCTCACCCTCACACTGTACATCAATTATACTATCCTCGACACACACTTTCACACTCACACTGTACATCAATTATACTGTCCACAACACACACTCTCACCCTCACACTGTACATCAAATATACTGTCCACAACACACACTATAACCATCACACTGTACATAAAGTATACTCTCCTCGACATACACTCTCACCCTCACACTGTACATCAATTATACTATCCTCGACACACACTCTCACCCTCACACTGTACATCAATTATACTGTCCACAACACACACTCTCATCCTCACACTGTACATCAATTATACTGTCCACAACACACACTCTCACCCTCACACTGTACATCAATTATACTGTCCTCGACACACACTCTCACCCTCACACTGTACATCAATTATACTATCCTCGACACACACTCTCACCCTCACACTGTACATCAATTATACTGTCCACAACACACACTCTCACCCTCACACTGTACATCAATTATACTGTCCACAACACACACTCTCACCCTCACACTATACATCAATTATACTGTCCACAACACACACTCTCACCCTCACACTGTACATCAATTATACTGTCCTCGACACACACTCTCACCCTCACACTGTACATCAATTATACTGTCCTCGACACAGACTCTCACCCTCACACTGTACATCAATTATACTGTCCTCGACACAGACTCTCACCCTCACACTGTACATCAATTATACTGTCCACAACACACACTCTCACCCTCACACTGTACATCAATTATACTGTACTCGACACACACTCTCACCCTCACACTGTACATCAATTATACTATCCTCGACACACACTCTAACCCTCACACTGTGCATCAATTATACTGTCCTCGACACACACTCTAACCCTCACACTGTGCATCAATTATACTGTCCTCGCCACACACTCTACCCTCATACTGTACATCAATTATACTATCCTCGACACACACTCTAACCCTCACACTGTACATCAATTATACTATCCTCGACACACACTCTGACCCTCACACTGTACATCAATTATACTATCCTCGACATACATTCTCACCCTCCTCACTCTGTAGATCAATTATACTGTCCTCGACACACACTCTAACCCTCACACTGTACATCAATTATACTGTCCTCGACACACACTCTCACACTCACACTATACAACAATTCTGCTGTACTCAACACACACTCTAACCCTCACACTGTACATCAATTATACTATCCTCAACACACACTCTCACCCTCACACTGTACATCAATTATACTGTCCTCAACACACACTCTCACCCTAACACTATACAACAATTGTACTGTACACGGCACACACTCCCACCCTCACACTATACAACAATTATACTGTACTCAACACACACTCTCACCCTCACACTGTACATCAATTATACTATCCTCAACACACACTCTCACCCTCACACTGTACATCAATTATACTATCCTCAACACACACTCTCACCCTCACACTGTACATCAATTATACTGTCCACGGCTCACACTCTAACCCTCACACTGGACATCAATTATATTATGTCCTGGACACACACTCTCACCCTCACACTGTACATCAATTATACTGTCCTCAACACACACTCTCACCCTCACACTGTACATCAATTATACTATCCTCAACACACACTCTCACCCTCACACTGTACATCAATTATACTATCCTCGACACACACTCTCACCCTCACACTGTACATCAATTATACTATCCTCAACACACACTCTCACCCTCACACTGTACATCAATTATACTGTCCACGGCACACACTCTAACCCTCACACTGGACATCAATTATATTATGTCCTGGACACACACTCTCACCCTCACACTGTACATCAATTATACTGTCCTTGACACACACTCTCACCCTCACACTGTACATCAATTATACTGTCCTCGACACACACTCTCACCCTCACACTGTATGTCAATTATACTGTCCTCGACACAGACTCTCACCCTCACACTGTACATCAATTATACTGTCCTCGACACACACTCTCACCCTCACACTGTACATCAGTTATACTGTCCACAACACACACTCTCACCCTCACACTGTACATCAATTATACTGTCCTCGACACACACTCTCACCCTCACACTGTACATCAATTATACTGTCCTCGACACACACTCTCACCCTCACACTGTACATCAATTATACTGTCCTCGACACAGACTCTCACCCTCACACTGTATATCAATTATACTCTCCTCGACACACACTCTCACCCTCACACTGTACATCAATTATACTGTCCTCGACACAGACTCTCACCCTCACACTGTACATCAATTATACTGTCCACAGCACACACTCTCACCCTCACACTGTACATCAATTATACTGTACTCAACACACACTCTCACCCTCACACTGTACATAAATTATACTGTCCACAACACACACTCTCACCCTCACACTGTACATCAATTATACTGTACTCGACACACACTCTCACCCTCACACTGTACATCAATTATACTCTCCTCGACACACACTCTAACCCTCACACTGTGCATCAATTATACTGTCCTCGCCACACACTCTACCCTCATACTGTACATCAATTATACTATCCTCGACATACACTCTAACCCTCACACTGTACATCAATTATACTATCCTCGACACACACTCTCACCCTCACACTGTACATCAATTATACTATCCTCGACATACATTCTCACCCTCCTCACTCTGTAGATCAATTATACTGTCCTCGAAACACACTCTAACCCTCACACTGTACATCAATTATACTGTCCTCGACACACACTCTCACCCTCATACTATACAACAATTATACTGTACTCAACACACACTCTCACCCTCACACTGCACACCAATTATACTGTACTCGACACACACTCTCACCCTCACACTATACAACAATTATACTGTACTCAACACACACTCTAACCCTCACACTGTACATCAATTATACTATCCTCAACACACACTCTCACCCTCACACTGTACATCAATTATACTATCCTCAACACACACTCTCACCCTCACACTATACAACAATTGTACTGTACACGACACACACTCCCACCCTCACACTATACAACAATTATACTGTACTCAACACACACTCTCACCCTCACACTGTACATCAATTATACTATCCTCAACACACACTCTCACCCTCACACTGTACATCAATTATACTATCCTCAACACACACTCTCACCCTCACACTGTACATCAATTATACTGTCCACGCCACACACTCTAACCCTCACACTGGACATCAATTATATTATGTCCTGGACACACACTCTCACCCTCACACTGTACATCAATTATACTGTCCTCAACACACACTCTCACCCTCACACTGTACATCAATTATACTATCCTCAACACACACTCTCACCCTCACACTGTGCATCAATTATACTGTCTTCGACTCACACTCTAACCCTCATACTGTCCAACAATTATACTATCCTCGACACACCCTCTCACCCTCACACTGTACATCAATTATACTATCCTCTACACACACTCTCACCCTCACACTGTACATCAGTTATACTGTCCTCGACACACACTCTATCCCTCACACTGTACATCAATTATACTATCCTCAACACACACTCTCACCCTCACACTGTACATCAATTATACTATCCTCAACACACACTCTCACCCTCACACTATACAACAATTGTACTGTACACGACACACACTCCCACCCTCACACTATACAACAATTATACTGTATTCCACACACACACTCACCCTCACACTGTACATCAATTATACTGTCCACGACACACACTCTCACCCTCACACTGTACATCAATTATACTGTCCTCGACACACACTCTCACCCTCACACTGTACATCAATTATACTGTCCACGGCACACGCTCTAACCCTCACACTGGACATCAATTATATTATGTCCTGGACACACACTCTCACCCTCACACTGTACATCAATTATACTGTCCTCAACACACACTCTCACCCTCACACTGTACATTAATTATACTATCCTCAACACACACTCTCATCCTCACACTGTGCATCAATTATTCTGTTTTCAACTCACACTCTAACCCTCATACTGTCCACCAATTATACTATCCTCGACACACACTCTCACCCTCACACTGTACATCAATTATACTATCCTCTACACACACTCTCACCCTCACACTGTGCAACAATTATACTGTCTTCGACTCACACTCTAACAATCATACTGTCCACCAATTATACTATCCTCGACACGCACTCTCACCCTCACACTGTACATCAATTATACTATCCTCGACACACACTCTCACCCTCACACTGTACATCAATTATACTGTACTCGACACACACTCTCACCCTCACACTGTACATCAATTATACTGTCCATGACACACACTCTCACCCTCACACTGTACATCAATTATACTGCCCTCGGCACACACTCTAGCCCTCACACTGTACATCAATTATACTGCCCACAACACACACGCTCACCCTCACACTGTACATCAATTATACTGTCTTCGACTCACACTCTAACCCTCATACTGTCCACCAATTATACTATCCTCGACACACACTCTCACCCTCACACTGTACATCAATTATACTGTCCTCGACACACACTCTAACCCTCACACTGTACATCAATTATACTGTCCACAACACACACTCTCACCCTCACACTGTACATCAGTTATGCTGTACTCGACACACACTCTCAACCTCACACTGTACATCAATTATACTGTCTACGACACATACTCTCGCCCTCACACTGTTCATCAGTTATACTATCCTCGACATACATTCTCACCCTCCTCACTCTGTAGATCAATTATACTGTCCTCGAAACACACTCTAACCCTCACACTGTACATCAATTATACTGTCCTCGACACACACTCTCACCCTCACACTGTACATCAATTATACTAACCTCGACACACACTCTCACCCTCACACTGTACATCAATTATACTATCCTCGACATACATTCTCACCCTCCTCACTCTGTAGATCAATTATACTGTCCTCGAAACACACTCTAACCCTCACACTGTACATCAATTATACTGTCCTCGACGCACACTCTCACCCTCACACTATACAACAATTATACTGTACTCAACACACACTCTCACCCTCACACTGTACACCTATTATACTGTACTCAACACACACTCTCACCCTCACACTGTACATCAATTATACTATCCTCAACACACACTCTCACCCTCACACTGTACATCAATTATACTATCCTCAACACACACTCTAACCCTCACACTGTACATCAATTATACTGTCCTCAACACACACTCTCACCCTCACACTGTACATCAATTATACTATCCTCATCACACACTCTCACCCTCACACTATACAACAATTGTACTGTACACGACACACACTCCCACCCTTACACGATACAACAATTATACTGTACTCAACACACACTCTCACCCTCACACTGTACATCAATTATACTATCCTCAACACACACTCTCACCCTCACACTGTACATCAATTATACTATCCTCAACACACACTCTCACCCTCACACTGTACATCAATTATACTGTCCACGGCTCACACTCTAACCCTCACACTGGACATCAATTATATTATGTCCTGGACACACACTCTCACCCTCACACTGTACATCAATTATACTGTCCTCAACACACACTCTCACCCTCACACTGTACATCAATTATACTATCCTCAACACACACTCTCACCCTCACACTGTGCATCAATTATACTGTCTTCGACTCACACTCTAACCCTCATACTGTCCAACAATTATACTATCCTCGACACACACTCTCACCCTCACACTGTACATCAATTATACTATCCTCTACACACACTCTCACCCTCACACTGTACATCAGTTATACTGTCCTCGACACACACTCTATCCCTCACACTGTACATCAATAATACTATCCTCAACACACACTCTCACCCTCACACTGTACATCAATTATACTATCCTCAACACACACTCTCACCCTCACACTATACAACAATTGTACTGTACACGACACACACTCCCACCCTCACACTATACAACAATTATACTGTATTCCACACACACACTCACCCTCACACTGTACATCAATTATACTGTCCACGACACACACTCTCACCCTCACACTGTACATCAATTATACTGTCCTCGACACACACTCTCACCCTCACACTGTACATCAATTATACTGTCCACGGCACACACTCTAACCCTCACACTGCACATCAATTATATTATGTCCTGGACACACACTCTCACCCTCATACTGTACATCAATTATACTGTCCTCAACACACACTCTCACCCTCACACTGTACATCAATTATACTATCCTCAACACACACTCTCACCCTCACACTGTGCGTCAATTATTCTGTTTTCAACTCACACTCTAACCCTCATACTGTCCACCAATTATACTATCCTCGACACACACTCTCACCCTCACACTGTACATCAATTATACTATCCTCTACACACACTCTCACCCTCACACTGTGCATCAATTATACTGTCTTCGACTCACACTCTAACAATCATACTGTCCACCAATTATACTATCCTCGACACACACTCTCACCCTCACACTGTACATCAATTATACTATCCTCGACACACACTCTCACCCTCACACTGTACATCAATTATACTGTACTCGACACACACTCTCACCCTCACACTGTACATCAATTATACTGTCCATGACACACACTCTCACCCTCACACTGTACATCAATTATACTGCCCTCGGCACACACTCTAGCCCTCACACTGTACATCAATTATACTGCCCACAACACACACGCTCACCCTCACACTGTACTTCAATTATACTGTCTTCGACTCACACTCTAACCCTCATACTGTCCACCAATTATACTATCCTCGACACACACTCTCACCCTCACACTGTACATCAATTATACTGTCCTCGACACACACTCTAACCCTCACACTGTACATCAATTATACTGTCCACAACACACACTCTCACCCTCACACTGTACATCAGTTATACTGTACTCGACACACACTCTCAACCTCACACTGTACATCAATTATACTGTCTACGACACATACTCTCGCCTTAACACTGTACATCAGTTATACTATCCTCGACATACATTCTCACCCTCCTCACTCTGTAGATCAATTATACTGTCCTCGAAACACACTCTAACCCTCACACTGTACATCAATTATACTGTCCTCGACACACACTCTCACCCTCACACTGTACATCAATTATACTAACCTCGACACACACTCTCACCCTCACACTGTACATCAATTATACTATCCTCGACATACATTCTCACCCTCCTCACTCTGTAGATCAATTATACTGTCCTCGAAACACACTCTAACCCTCACACTGTACATCAATTATACTGTCCTCGATGCACACTCTCACCCTCACACTATACAACAATTATACTGTACTCAACACACACTCTCACCCTCACACTGTACACCTATTATACTGTACTCAACACACACTCTCACCCTCACACTGTACATCAATTATACTATCCTCAACACACACTCTCACCCTCACACTGTACATCAATTATACTATCCTCAACACACACTCTAACCCTCACACTGTACATCAATTATACTGTCCTCAACACACACTCTCACCCTCACACTGTACATCAATTATACTATCCTCATCACACACTCTCACCCTCACACTATACAACAATTGTACTGTACACGACACACACTCCCACCCTCACACGATACAACAATTATACTGTACTCAACACACACTCTCACCCTCACACTGTACATCAATTATACTATCCTCAACACACACTCTCACCCTCACACTGTACATCAATTATACTATCCTCAACACACACTCTCACCCTCACACTGTACATCAATTATACTGTCCACGGCTCACCCTCTAACCCTCACACTGGACATCAATTATATTATGTCCTGGACACACACTCTCACCCTCACACTGTACATCAATTATACTGTCCTCAACACACACTCTCACCCTCACACTGTACATCAATTATACTATCCTCAACACACACTCTCACCCTCACACTGTGCATCAATTATACTGTCTTCGACTCACACTCTAACCCTCATACTGTCCAACAATTATACTATCCTCGACACACACTCTCACCCTCACACTGTACATCAATTATACTATCCTCTACACACACTCTCACCCTCACACTGTACATCAGTTATACTGTCCTCGACACACACTCTATCCCTCACACTGTACATCAATTATACTATCCTCAACACACACTCTCACCCTCACACTGTACATCAATTATACTATCCTCAACACACACTCTCACCCTCACACTATACAACAATTGTACTGTACACGACACACACTCCCACCTTCACACTATACAACAATTATACTGTATTCCACACACACACTCACCCTCACACTGTACATCAATTATACTGTCCACGACACACACTCTCACCCTCACACTGTACATCAATTATACTGTCCTCGACACACACTCTCACCCTCACACTGTACATCAATTATACTGTCCACGGCACACACTCTAACCCTCACACTGCACATCAATTATATTATGTCCTGGACACACACTCTCACCCTCATACTGTACATCAATTATACTGTCCTCAACACACACTCTCACCCTCACACTGTACATCAATTATACTATCCTCAACACACACTCTCACCCTCACACTGTGCGTCAATTATTCTGTTTTCAACTCACACTCTAACCCTCATACTGTCCACCAATTATACTATCCTCGACACACACTCTCACCCTCACACTGTACATCAATTATACTATCCTCTACACACACTCTCACCCTCACACTGTGCATCAATTATACTGTCTTCGACTCACACTCTAACAATCATACTGTCCACCAATTATACTATCCTCGACACACACTCTCACCCTCACACTGTACATCAATTATACTATCCTCGACACACACTCTCACCCTCACACTGTACATCAATTATACTGTACTCGACACACACTCTCACCCTCACACTGTACATCAATTATACTGTCCATGACACACACTCTCACCCTCACACTGTACATCAATTATACTGCCCTTGGCACACACTCTAGCCCTCACACTGTACATCAATTATACTATCCACAACACACACGCTCACCCTCACACTGTACATCAATTATACTGTCTTCGACTCACACTCTAACCCTCATACTGTCCACCAATTATACTATCCTCGACACACAATCTCACCCTCACACTGTACATCAATTATACTGTCCTCGACACACACTCTAACCCTCACACTGTACATCAATTATACTGTCCACAACACACACTCTCACCCTCACACTGTACATCAGTTATACTGTACTCAACACACACTCTCACCCTCACACTGTACATCAATTATACTGTCCACGACGCATACCCTCGCCCTCACACTGTACATCAGTTATACTGTCCTCGACACACACTCTCACCCTCACACTATACAACAATTATACTGTCCACGACACATACTCTCGCCCTCACACTGTACATCAGTTATACTGTCCTCGACAAACACTCTCACCCTCACACTATACAACAATTATACTGTACTCAACACACACTCTCACCCTCACACTGTACATCAATTATACTGTCCTCGACACACACTCTCACCCTCACACTGTACATCAATTATACTGTACTCAACACACACTCTCACCCTCACACTGTACATAAATTATACTGTACTCAACACACACTCTCACCCTCACACTGTACATCAATTATACTGTCCATGACACATACTCTCGCCCTCACACTGTACATCAGTTAAACTGTCCTCGACACACACTCTCACCCTCACACTATACAACAATTATACTGTACTCAGCACACACTCTCACCCTCACACTGTACATCAATTATACTGTCCACGACACATACTCTCGCCCTCACACTGTACATCAGTTATACTGTCCTCGACACACACTCTCACCCTCACACTATACAACAATTATACTGTACTCAACACACACTCTCACCCTCACACTGTACATCAATTATACTGTCCCCGACACACACTCTTACCCTCACACTGTACATCAATTATACTGTACTCAACACACACTCTCCCCCTCACACTGTACATAAATTATACTGTACTCAATACACACTCTCACCCTCACACTGTACATCAATTATACTGTCCACGACACACACTCTCACCCTCACACTGTACATCAATTGTACTGTCCTCGGCACACACTCTAACCCTCACACTGTACATCAATTATACTATGTCCAGGACTCACACTCTCACCCTCACACTGTACATCAATTATACTGTCCTCGACACACACTCTAACCTTCACACTGTACATCAATTATACTGTCCTCGACTCACGCTCTAACCCTCACACTGTACATCAATTATACTTTCCTCGACACACACTCTCACCCTCACACTGTACAGCAATTATGCTGTCCTCGACACACACTCTAACCTTCACACTGTACATCAATTATACTGTCCTCGACTCACACTCTAACCCTCACACTGTACATCAATTATACTGTCCACAACACACACTCTCACCCTCACACTATACATCAATTATACTGTCCACAACACACACTCTCACCCTCGCACTGTACATCAATTATACTGTCCTCGACACACACTCTAACCTTCACACTGTACATCAATTATACTGTCCTCGACTCACACTCTAACCCTCACACTGTACATCAATTATACTTTCCTCGACACACACTCTCACCCTCACACTGTACATCAATTATACTGTCCACAACACACACTCTCACCCTCACACTGTACATCAATTATACTGTCCTCGACACACACTCTCACCCTCACACTGTACATCAATTATACTATCCTCAATACACACTTTCACCCTCACACTGTACATCAATTATACTATCCTCGACATACACTCTCACCCTCACACTGTACATCAATTATACTGTCCACAACACACACTCTCACCCTCACACTGTACATCAATTATACTGTCCATGACACACACTCTCACCCTCACACTGTACATCAATTATACTGTCCACAACACACACTCTCACCCTCACACTGTACATCAATTATACTGTCCTCGACACACACTCTCACCCTCACACTGTACATCAATTATACTATCCTCAATACACACTTTCACCCTCACACTGTACATCAATTATACTATCCTCGACACACACTCTCACCCTCACACTGTACATCAATTATACTGTCCACAACACACACTCTCACCCTCACACTGTACATCAATTATACTGTCCATGACACACACTCTCACCCTCGCACTGTACATCAATTATACTGTCCTCGACACACACTCTAACCTTCACACTGTACATCAATTATACTGTCCTCGACTCACACTCTAACCCTCACACTGTACATCAATTATACTTTCCTCGACACACACTCTCACCCTCACACTGTACATCAATTATACTGTCCACAACACACACTCTCACCCTCACACTGTACATCAATTATACTGTCCTCGACACACACTCTCACCCTCACACTGTCCACCAATTATACTATCCTCGACACACACTCTCACCCTCACACTGTACATCAATTATACTATCCTCGACACACACTCTCACCCTCACACTGTACATCAATTATACTGTACTCGACACACACTCTCACCCTCACACTGTACATCAATTATACTGTCCATGACACACACTCTCACCCTCACACTGTACATCAATTATACTGCCCTCGGCACACACTCTAGCCCTCACACTGTACATCAATTATACTGCCCACAACACACACGCTCACCCTCACACTGTACTTCAATTATACTGTCTTCGACTCACACTCTAACCCTCATACTGTCCACCAATTATACTATCCTCGACACACACTCTCACCCTCACACTGTACATCAATTATACTGTCCTCGACACACACTCTAACCCTCACACTGTACATCAATTATACTGTCCACAACACACACTCTCACCCTCACACTGTACATCAGTTATACTGTACTCGACACACACTCTCAACCTCACACTGTACATCAATTATACTGTCTACGACACATACTCTCGCCCTCACACTGTACATCAGTTATACTATCCTCGACATACATTCTCACCCTCCTCACTCTGTAGATCAATTATACTGTCCTCGAAACACACTCTAACCCTCACACTGTACATCAATTATACTGTACTCGACACACACTCTCACCCTCACACTGTACATCAATTATACTAACCTCGACACACACTCTCACCCTCACACTGTACATCAATTATACTATCCTCGACATACATTCTCACCCTCCTCACTCTGTAGATCAATTATACTGTCCTCGAAACACACTCTAACCCTCACACTGTACATCAATTATACTGTCCTCGACGCACACTCTCACCCTCACACTATACAACAATTATACTGTACTCAACACACACTCTCACCCTCACACTGTACACCTATTATACTGTACTCAACACACACTCTCACCCTCACACTGTACATCAATTATACTATCCTCAACACACACTCTCACCCTCACACTGTACATCAATTATACTATCCTCAACACACACTCTAACCCTCACACTGTACATCAATTATACTGTCCTCAACACACACTCTCACCCTCACACTGTACATCAATTATACTATCCTCATCACACACTCTCACCCTCACACTATACAACAATTGTACTGTACACGACACACACTCCCACCCTCACACGATACAACAATTATACTGTACTCAACACACACTCTCACCCTCACACTGTACATCAATTATACTATCCTCAACACACACTCTCACCCTCACACTGTACATCAATTATACTATCCTCAACACACACTCTCACCCTCACACTGTGCATCAATTATACTGTCCACGGCTCACACTCTAACCCTCACACTGGACATCAATTATATTATGTCCTGGACACACACTCTCACCCTCACACTGTACATCAATTATACTGTCCTCAACACACACTCTCACCCTCACACTGTACATCAATTATACTATCCTCAACACACACTCTCACCCTCACACTGTGCATCAATTATACTGTCTTCGACTCACACTCTAACCCTCATACTGTCCAACAATTATACTATCCTCGACACACACTCTCACCCTCACACTGTACATCATTTATACTATCCTCTACACACACTCTCACCCTCACACTGTACATCAGTTATACTGTCCTCGACACACACTCTATCCCTCACACTGTACATCAATTATACTATCCTCAACACACACTCTCACCCTCACACTGTACATCAATTATACTATCCTCAACACACACTCTCACCCTCACACTATACAACAATTGTACTGTACACGACACACACTCCCACCTTCACACTATACAACAATTATACTGTATTCCACACTCACACTCACCCTCACACTGTACATCAATTATACTGTCCACGACACACACTCTCACCCTCACACTGTACATCAATTATACTGTCCTCGACACACACTCTCACCCTCACACTGTACATCAATTATACTGTCCACGGCACACACTCTAACCCTCACACTGCACATCAATTATATTATGTCCTGGACACACACTCTCACCCTCATACTGTACATCAATTATACTGTCCTCAACACACACTCTCACCCTCACACTGTACATCAATTATACTATCCTCAACACACACTCTCACCCTCACACTGTGCGTCAATTATTCTGTTTTCAACTCACACTCTAACCCTCATACTGTCCACCAATTATACTATCCTCGACACACACTCTCACCCTCACACTGTACATCAATTATACTATCCTCTACACACACTCTCACCCTCACACTGTGCATCAATTATACTGTCTTCGACTCACACTCTAACAATCATACTGTCCACCAATTATACTATCCTCGACACACACTCTCACCCTCACACTGTACATCAATTATACTATCCTCGACACACACTCTCACCCTCACACTGTACATCAATTATACTGTACTCGACACACACTCTCACCCTCACACTGTACATCAATTATACTGTCCATGACACACACTCTCACCCTCACACTGTACATCAATTATACTGCCCTTGGCACACACTCTAGCCCTCACACTGTACATCAATTATACTATCCACAACACACACGCTCACCCTCACACTGTACATCAATTATACTGTCTTCGACTCACACTCTAACCCTCATACTGTCCACCAATTATACTATCCTCGACACACAATCTCACCCTCACACTGTACATCAATTATACTGTCCTCGACACACACTCTAACCCTCACACTGTACATCAATTATACTGTCCACAACACACACTCTCACCCTCACACTGTACATCAGTTATACTGTACTCAACACACACTCTCACCCTCACACTGTACATCAATTATACTGTCCACGACGCATACCCTCGCCCTCACACTGTACATCAGTTATACTGTCCTCGACACACACTCTCACCCTCACACTATACAACAATTATACTGTCCACGACACATACTCTCGCCCTCACACTGTACATCAGTTATACTGTCCTCGACAAACACTCTCACCCTCACACTATACAACAATTATACTGTACTCAACACACACTCTCACCCTCACACTGTACATCAATTATACTGTCCTCGACACACACTCTCACCCTCACACTGTACATCAATTATACTGTACTCAACACACACTCTCACCCTCACACTGTACATAAATTATACTGTACTCAACACACACTCTCACCCTCACACTGTACATCAATTATACTGTCCATGACACATACTCTCGCCCTCACACTGTACATCAGTTAAACTGTCCTCGACACACACTCTCACCCTCACACTATACAACAATTATACTGTACTCAGCACACACTCTCACCCTCACACTGTACATCAATTATACTGTCCACGACACATACTCTCGCCCTCACACTGTACATCAGTTATACTGTCCTCGACACACACTCTCACCCTCACACTATACAACAATTATACTGTACTCAACACACACTCTCACCCTCACACTGTACATCAATTATACTGTCCCCGACACACACTCTTACCCTCACACTGTACATCAATTATACTGTACTCAACACACACTCTCCCCCTCACACTGTACATAAATTATACTGTACTCAATACACACTCTCACCCTCACACTGTACATCAATTATACTGTCCACGACACACACTCTCACCCTCACACTGTACATCAATTGTACTGTCCTCGGCACACACTCTAACCCTCACACTGTACATCAATTATACTATGTCCAGGACTCACACTCTCACCCTCACACTGTACATCAATTATACTGTCCTCGACACACACTCTAACCTTCACACTGTACATCAATTATACTGTCCTCGACTCACGCTCTAACCCTCACACTGTACATCAATTATACTTTCCTCGACACACACTCTCACCCTCACACTGTACAGCAATTATGCTGTCCTCGACACACACTCTAACCTTCACACTGTACATCAATTATACTGTCCTCGACTCACACTCTAACCCTCACACTGTACATCAATTATACTGTCCACAACACACACTCTCACCCTCACACTATACATCAATTATACTGTCCACAACACACACTCTCACCCTCGCACTGTACATCAATTATACTGTCCTCGACACACACTCTAACCTTCACACTGTACATCAATTATACTGTCCTCGACTCACACTCTAACCCTCACACTGTACATCAATTATACTTTCCTCGACACACACTCTCACCCTCACACTGTACATCAATTATACTGTCCACAACACACACTCTCACCCTCACACTGTACATCAATTATACTGTCCTCGACACACACTCTCACCCTCACACTGTACATCAATTATACTATCCTCAATACACACTTTCACCCTCACACTGTACATCAATTATACTATCCTCGACATACACTCTCACCCTCACACTGTACATCAATTATACTGTCCACAACACACACTCTCACCCTCACACTGTACATCAATTATACTGTCCATGACACACACTCTCACCCTCACACTGTACATCAATTATACTGTCCACAACACACACTCTCACCCTCACACTGTACATCAATTATACTGTCCTCGACACACACTCTCACCCTCACACTGTACATCAATTATACTATCCTCAATACACACTTTCACCCTCACACTGTACATCAATTATACTATCCTCGACACACACTCTCACCCTCACACTGTACATCAATTATACTGTCCACAACACACACTCTCACCCTCACACTGTACATCAATTATACTGTCCATGACACACACTCTCACCCTCGCACTGTACATCAATTATACTGTCCTCGACACACACTCTAACCTTCACACTGTACATCAATTATACTGTCCTCGACTCACACTCTAACCCTCACACTGTACATCAATTATACTTTCCTCGACACACACTCTCACCCTCACACTGTACATCAATTATACTGTCCACAACACACACTCTCACCCTCACACTGTACATCAATTATACTGTCCTCGACACACACTCTCACCCTCACACTGTCCACCAATTATACTATCCTCGACACACACTCTCACCCTCACACTGTACATCAATTATACTATCCTCGACACACACTCTCACTCTCACACTGTACATCAATTATACTGTACTCGACACACACTCTCACCCTCACACTGTACATCAATTATACTGTCCATGACACACACTCTCACCCTCACACTGTACATCAATTATACTGCCCTCGGCACACACTCTAGCCCTCACACTGTACATCAATTATACTGCCCACAACACACACGCTCACCCTCACACTGTACTTCAATTATACTGTCTTCGACTCACACTCTAACCCTCATACTGTCCACCAATTATACTATCCTCGACACACACTCTCACCCTCACACTGTACATCAATTATACTGTCCTCGACACACACTCTAACCCTCACACTGTACATCAATTATACTGTCCACAACACACACTCTCACCCTCACACTGTACATCAGTTATACTGTACTCGACACACACTCTCAACCTCACACTGTACATCAATTATACTGTCTACGACACATACTCTCGCCCTCACACTGTACATCAGTTATACTATCCTCGACATACATTCTCACCCTCCTCACTCTGTAGATCAATTATACTGTCCTCGAAACACACTCTAACCCTCACACTGTACATCAATTATACTGTCCTCGACACACACTCTCACCCTCACACTGTACATCAATTATACTAACCTCGACACACACTCTCACCCTCACACTGTACATCAATTATACTATCCTCGACATACATTCTCACCCTCCTCACTCTGTAGATCAATTATACTGTCCTCGAAACACACTCTAACCCTCACACTGTACATCAATTATACTGTCCTCGACGCACACTCTCACCCTCACACTATACAACAATTATACTGTACTCAACACACACTCTCACCCTCACACTGTACACCTATTATACTGTACTCAACACACACTCTCACCCTCACACTGTACATCAATTATACTATCCTCAACACACACTCTCACCCTCACACTGTACATCAATAATACTATCCTCAACACACACTCTAACCCTCACACTGTACATCAATTATACTGTCCTCAACACACACTCTCACCCTCACACTGTACATCAATTATACTATCCTCATCACACACTCTCACCCTCACACTATACAACAATTGTACTGTACACGACACACACTCCCACCCTCACACGATACAACAATTATACTGTACTCAACACACACTCTCACCCTCACACTGTACATCAATTATACTATCCTCAACACACACTCTCACCCTCACACTGTACATCAATTATACTATCCTCAACACACACTCTCACCCTCACACTGTACATCAATTATACTGTCCACGGCTCACACTCTAACCCTCACACTGGACATCAATTATATTATGTCCTGGACACACACTCTCACCCTCACACTGTACATCAATTATACTGTCCTCAACACACACTCTCACCCTCACACTGTACATCAATTATACTATCCTCAACGCACACTCTCACCCTCACACTGTGCATCAATTATACTGTCTTCGACTCACACTCTAACCCTCATACTGTCCAAAAATTATACTATCCTCGACACACACTCTCACCCTCACACTGTACATCAATTATACTATCCTCTACACACACTCTCACCCTCACACTGTACATCAGTTATACTGTCCTCGACACACACTCTATCCCTCACACTGTACATCAATTATACTATCCTCAACACACACTCTCACCCTCACACTGTACATCAATTATACTATCCTCAACACACACTCTCACCCTCACACTATACAACAATTGTACTGTACACGACACACACTCCCACCTTCACACTATACAACAATTATACTCTATTCCACACACACACTCACCCTCACACTGTACATCAATTATACTGTCCACGACACACACTCTCACCCTCACACTGTACATCAATTATACTGTCCTCGACACACACTCTCACCCTCACACTGTACATCAATTATACTGTCCACGGCACACACTCTAACCCTCACACTGCACATCAATTATATTATGTCCTGGACACACACTCTCACCCTCATACTGTACATCAATTATACTGTCCTCAACACACACTCTCACCCTCACACTGTACATCAATTATACTATCCTCAACACACACTCTCACCCTCACACTGTGCGTCAATTATTCTGTTTTCAACTCACACTCTAACCCTCATACTGTCCACCAATTATACTATCCTCGACACACACTCTCACCCTCACACTGTACATCAATTATACTATCCTCTACACACACTCTCACCCTCACACTGTGCATCAATTATACTGTCTTCGACTCACACTCTAACAATCATACTGTCCACCAATTATACTATCCTCGACACACACTCTCACCCTCACACTGTACATCAATTATACTATCCTCGACACACACTCTCACCCTCACACTGTACATCAATTATACTGTACTCGACACACACTCTCACCCTCACACTGTACATCAATTATACTGTCCATGACACACACTCTCACCCTCACACTGTACATCAATTATACTGCCCTTGGCACACACTCTAGCCCTCACACTGTACATCAATTATACTATCCACAACACACACGCTCACCCTCACACTGTACATCAATTATACTGTCTTCGACTCACACTCTAACCCTCATACTGTCCACCAATTATACTATCCTCGACACACAATCTCACCCTCACACTGTACATCAATTATACTGTCCTCGACACACACTCTAACCCTCACACTGTACATCAATTATACTGTCCACAACACACACTCTCACCCTCACACTGTACATCAGTTATACTGTACTCAACACACACTCTCACCCTCACACTGTACATCAATTATACTGTCCATGACGCATACCCTCGCCCTCACACTGTACATCAGTTATACTGTCCTCGACACACACTCTCACCCTCACACTATACAACAATTATACTGTCCACGACACATACTCTCGCCCTCACACTGTACATCAGTTATACTGTCCTCGACAAACACTCTCACCCTCACACTATACAACAATTATACTGTACTCAACACACACTCTCACCCTCACACTGTACATCAATTATACTGTCCTCGACACACACTCTCACCCTCACACTGTACATCAATTATACTGTACTCAACACACACTCTCACCCTCACACTGTACATAAATTATACTGTACTCAACACACACTCTCACCCTCACACTGTACATCAATTATACTGTCCATGACACATACTCTCGCCCTCACACTGTACATCAGTTAAACTGTCCTCGACACACACTCTCACCCTCACACTATACAACAATTATACTGTACTCAGCACACACTCTCACACTCACACTGTACATCAATTATACTGTCCACGACACATACTCTCGCCCTCACACTGTACATCAGTTATACTGTCCTCGACACACACTCTCACCCTCACACTATACAACAATTATACTGTACTCAACACACACTCTTACCCTCACACTGTACATCAATTATACTGTCCCCGACACACACTCTTACCCTCACACTGTACATCAATTATACTGTACTCAACACACACTCTCCCCCTCACACTGTACATAAATTATACTGTACTCAATACACACTCTCACCCTCACACTGTACATCAATTATACTGTCCACGACACACACTCTCACCCTCACACTGTACATCAATTGTACTGTCCTCGGCACACACTCTAACCCTCACACTGTACATCAATTATACTATGTCCAGGACTCACACTCTCACCCTCACACTGTACATCAATTATACTGTCCTCGACACACACTCTAACCTTCACACTGTACATCAATTATACTGTCCTCGACTCACGCTCTAACCCTCACACTGTACATCAATTATACTTTCCTCGACACACACTCTCACCCTCACACTGTACAGCAATTATGCTGTCCTCGACACACACTCTAACCTTCACACTGTACATCAATTATACTGTCCTCGACTCACACTCTAACCCTCACACTGTACATCAATTATACTGTCCACAACACACACTCTCACCCTCACACTATACATCAATTATACTGTCCACAACACACACTCTCACCCTCGCACTGTACATCAATTATACTGTCCTCGACACACACTCTAACCTTCACACTGTACATCAATTATACTGTCCTCGACTCACACTCTAACCCTCACACTGTACATCAATTATACTTTCCTCGACACACACTCTCACCCTCACACTGTACATCAATTATACTGTCCACAACACACACTCTCACCCTCACACTGTACATCAATTATACTGTCCTCGACACACACTCTCACCCTCACACTGTACATCAATTATACTATCCTCAATACACACTTTCACCCTCACACTGTACATCAATTATACTATCCTCAACACACACTCTCACCCTCACACTGTACATCAATTATACTGTCCACAACACACACTCTCACCCTCACACTGTACATCAATTATACTGTCCACGACACACACTCTCACCCTCACACTGTACATCAATTATACTGTCCACAACACACACTCTCAACCTCACACTGTACATCAATTATACTGTCCACAACACACACTCTCACCCTCACACTGTACATCAATTATACTGTCCACAGCACACACTCTCACCTTCACACTGTACATCAATTATACTGTCCTCGACTCACGCTCTAACCCTCACACTGTACATCAATTATACTTTCCTCGACACACACTCTCACCCTCACACTGTACAGCAATTATGCTGTCCTCGACACACACTCTAACCTTCACACTGTACATCAATTATACTGTCCTCGACTCACACTCTAACCCTCACACTGTACATCAATTATACTGTCCACAACACACACTCTCACCCTCACACTATACATCAATTATACTGTCCACAACACACACTCTCACCCTCGCACTGTACATCAATTATACTGTCCTCGACACACACTCTAACCCTCACACTGTACATCAGTTATACTGTACTCAACACACACTCTCACCCTCACACTGTACATCAATTATACTGTCCATGACGCATACCCTCGCCCTCACACTGTACATCAGTTATACTGTCCTCGACACACACTCTCACCCTCACACTATACAACAATTATACTGTCCACGACACATACTCTCGCCCTCACACTGTACATCAGTTATACTGTCCTCGACAAACACTCTCACCCTCACACTATACAACAATTATACTGTACTCAACACACACTCTCACCCTCACACTGTACATCAATTATACTGTCCTCGACACACACTCTCACCCTCACACTGTACATCAATTATACTGTACTCAACACACACTCTCACCCTCACACTGTACATAAATTATACTGTACTCAACACACACTCTCACCCTCACACTGTACATCAATTATACTGTCCATGACACATACTCTCGCCCTCACACTGTACATCAGTTAAACTGTCCTCGACACACACTCTCACCCTCACACTATACAACAATTATACTGTACTCAGCACACACTCTCACACTCACACTGTACATCAATTATACTGTCCACGACACATACTCTCGCCCTCACACTGTACATCAGTTATACTGTCCTCGACACACACTCTCACCCTCACACTATACAACAATTATACTGTACTCAACACACACTCTTACCCTCACACTGTACATCAATTATACTGTCCCCGACACACACTCTTACCCTCACACTGTACATCAATTATACTGTACTCAACACACACTCTCCCCCTCACACTGTACATAAATTATACTGTACTCAATACACACTCTCACCCTCACACTGTACATCAATTATACTGTCCACGACACACACTCTCACCCTCACACTGTACATCAATTGTACTGTCCTCGGCACACACTCTAACCCTCACACTGTACATCAATTATACTATGTCCAGGACTCACACTCTCACCCTCACACTGTACATCAATTATACTGTCCTCGACACACACTCTAACCTTCACACTGTACATCAATTATACTGTCCTCGACTCACGCTCTAACCCTCACACTGTACATCAATTATACTTTCCTCGACACACACTCTCACCCTCACACTGTACAGCAATTATGCTGTCCTCGACACACACTCTAACCTTCACACTGTACATCAATTATACTGTCCTCGACTCACACTCTAACCCTCACACTGTACATCAATTATACTGTCCACAACACACACTCTCACCCTCACACTATACATCAATTATACTGTCCACAACACACACTCTCACCCTCGCACTGTACATCAATTATACTGTCCTCGACACACACTCTAACCTTCACACTGTACATCAATTATACTGTCCTCGACTCACACTCTAACCCTCACACTGTACATCAATTATACTTTCCTCGACACACACTCTCACCCTCACACTGTACATCAATTATACTGTCCACAACACACACTCTCACCCTCACACTGTACATCAATTATACTGTCCTCGACACACACTCTCACCCTCACACTGTACATCAATTATACTATCCTCAATACACACTTTCACCCTCACACTGTACATCAATTATACTATCCTCAACACACACTCTCACCCTCACACTGTACATCAATTATACTGTCCACAACACACACTCTCACCCTCACACTGTACATCAATTATACTGTCCACGACACACACTCTCACCCTCACACTGTACATCAATTATACTGTCCACAACACACACTCTCAACCTCACACTGTACATCAATTATACTGTCCACAACACACACTCTCACCCTCACACTGTACATCAATTATACTGTCCACAGCACACACTCTCACCTTCACACTGTACATCAATTATACTGTCCTCGACTCACGCTCTAACCCTCACACTGTACATCAATTATACTTTCCTCGACACACACTCTCACCCTCACACTGTACAGCAATTATGCTGTCCTCGACACACACTCTAACCTTCACACTGTACATCAATTATACTGTCCTCGACTCACACTCTAACCCTCACACTGTACATCAATTATACTGTCCACAACACACACTCTCACCCTCACACTATACATCAATTATACTGTCCACAACACACACTCTCACCCTCGCACTGTACATCAATTATACTGTCCTCGACACACACTCTAACCTTCACACTGTACATCAATTATACTGTCCTCGACTCACACTCTAACCCTCACACTGTACATCAATTATACTTTCCTCGACACACACTCTCACCCTCACACTGTACATCAATTATACTGTCCACAACACACACTCTCACCCTCACACTGTACATCAATTATACTGTCCTCGACACACACTCTCACCCTCACACTGTACATCAATTATACTATCCTCAATACACACTTTCACCCTCACACTGTACATCAATTATACTATCCTCAACACACACTCTCACCCTCACACTGTACATCAATTATACTGTCCACAACACACACTCTCACCCTCACACTGTACATCAATTATACTGTCCACGACACACACTCTCACCCTCACACTGTACATCAATTATACTGTCCACAACACACACTCTCAACCTCACACTGTACATCAATTATACTGTCCACAACACACACTCTCACCCTCACACTGTACATCAATTATACTGTCCACAACACACACTCTCACCCTCTCACTGTACATCAATTATACTGTCCACAACACACACTCTCACCCTCACACTGTACATCAAATATACTGTCCACAACACACACTCTCACCCTCACACTGTACATCAATTATTCTGTACTCGACACACACTCTCACCCTCACACTGTACATCAATTATACTGTCCTCGACACACACTCTCACCCTCGCACTGTACATCAATTTTTCTGTCCACAACACACACTATAACCCTCACACTGTACATCAATTATACTGTCCTCAACACACACTCTCACCCTCGCACTGTACATCAATTATACTGTCGACAACACACACTATAACCCTCACACTGTACATCAAGTATACTGTCCTCAACACACACTCTCACCCTCACACTGTACATCAATTATACTTTCCTCGACACACACTCTCACCCTGACACTGTACATCAATTATATTGTCCACAACACACACTCTCACCCTCACACTGTACATCAATTATACTATCCTCGACACACACTCTCACCTTCACACTGTACAGCAATTATACTGTCCACAACACACCCTCTCACCCTCACACTATACAACAATTGTACTGTACACGACACACACTCCCACCCTCACACTATACAACAATTATACTGTATTCCACTGTCCATGACACATACTCTCGCCCTCACACTGTACATCAGTTATACTATCCTCGACATACATTCTCACCCTCCTCACTCTGTAGATCAATTATACTGTCCTCGAAACACACTCTAACCCTCACACTGTACATCAATTATACTGTCCTCGACACACACTCTCACCCTCACACTGTACATCAATTATACTATCCTCGACACACACTCTCACCCTCACACTGTACATCAATTATACTATCCTCGACATACATTCTCACCCTCCTCACTCTGTAGATCAATTATACTGTCCTCGAAACACACTCTAACCCTCACACTGTACATCAATTATACTGTCCTCGATGCACACTCTCACCCTCACACTATACAACAATTATACTGTACTCAACACACACTCTCACCCTCACACTGTACACCAATTATACTGTACTCAACACACACTCTCACCCTCACACTGTACATCAATTATACTATCCTCAACACACACTCTCACCCTCACACTGTACATCAATTATACTATCCTCAACACACACTCTAACCCTCACACTGTACATCAATTATAGTGTCCTCAACACACACTCTCACCCTCACACTGTACATCAATTATACTATCCTCATCACACACTCTCACCCTCACACTATACAACAATTGTACTGTACACGACACACACTCCCACCCTCACACGATACAACAATTATACTGTACTCAACACACACTCTCACCCTCACACTGTACATCAATTATACTATCCTCAACACACACTCTCACCCTCACACTGTACATCAATTATACTATGCTCAACACACACTCTCACCCTCACACTGTACATCAATTATACTGTCCACAGCTCACACTCTAACCCTCACACTGGACATCAATTATATTATGTCCTGGACACACACTCTCACCCTCACACTGTACATCAATTATACTGTCCTCAACACACACTCTCACCCTCACACTGTACATCAATTATACTATCCTCAACACACACTCTCACCCTCACACTGTGCATCAATTATACTGTCTTCGACTCACACTCTAACCCTCATACTGTCCAACAATTATACTATCCTCGACACACACTCTCACCCTCACACTGTACATCAATTATACTATCCTCTACACACACTCTCACCCTCACACTGTACATCAGTTATACTGTCCTCGACACACACTCTATCCCTCACACTGTACATCAATTATACTATCCTCAACACACACTCTCACCCTCACACTGTACATCAATTATACTATCCTCAACACACACTCTCACCCTCACACTATACAACAATTGTACTGTACACGACACACACTCCCACCCTCACACTATACAACAATTATACTGTATTCCACACACACACTCACCCTCACACTGTACATCAATTATACTGTCCACGACACACACTCTCACCCTCACACTGTACATCAATTATACTGTCCTCGACACACACTCTCACCCTCACACTGTACATCAATTATACTGTCCATGGCACACACTCTAACCCTCACACTGGACATCAATTATATTATGTCCTGGACACACACTCTCACCCTCATACTGTACATCAATTATACTGTCCTCAACACACACTCTCACCCTCACACTGTACATCAATTATACTATCCTCAACACACACTCTCACCCTCACACTGTGCATCAATTATTCTGTTTTCAACTCACACTCTAACCCTCATACTGTCCACCAATTATACTATCCTCGACACACACTCTCACCCTCACACTGTACATCAATTATACTATCCTCTACACACACTCTCACCCTCACACTGTGCATCAATTATACTGTCTTCGACTCACACTCTAACAATCATACTGTCCACCAATTATACTATCCTCGACACACACTCTCACCCTCACACTGTACATCAGTTATACTATCCTCGACACACACTCTCACCCTCACACTGTACATCAATTATACTGTACTCGACACACACTCTCACCCTCACACTGTACATCAATTATACTGTCCATGACACACACTCTCACCCTCACACTGTACATCAATTATACTGCCCTTGGCACACACTCTAGCCCTCACACTGTACATCAATTATACTGTCCACAACACACACACTCACCCTCACACTGTACATCAATTATACTGTCTTCGACTCACACTCTAACCCTCATACTGTCCACCAATTATACTATCCTCGACACACACTCTCACCCTCACACTGTACATCAATTATACTGTCCTCGACACACACTCTAACCCTCACACTGTACATCAATTATACTGTCCACAACACACACTCTCACCCTCACACTGTACATCAGTTATACTGTACTCAACACACACTCTCACCCTCACACTGTACATCAATTATACTGTCCACGACACATACTCTCGCCCTCACACTGTACATCAGTTATACTGTCCTCGACACACACTCTCACCCTCACACTATACAGCAATTATACTGTCCACGACACATACTCTCGCCCTCACACTGTACATCAGTTAGACTGTCCTCGACACACACTCTCACCCTCACACTATACAACAATTATACTGTACTCAACACACACTCTCACCCTCACACTGTACATCAATTATACTGTCCTCGACACACACTCTCACCCTCACACTGTACATCAATTATACTGTACTCAACACACACTCTCACCCTCACACTGTACATAAATTATACTGTACTCAACACACACTCTCACCCTCACACTGTACATCAATTATACTGTCCATGACACATACTCTCGCCCTCGCACTGTACATCAGTTACACTGTCCTCGACACACACTCTCACCCTCACACTATACAACAGTTATACTGTACTCAACACACACTCTCACCCTCACACTGTACATCAATTATACTGTCCACGACACATACTCTCGCCCTCACACTGTACATCAGTTATACTGTCCTCGACACACACTCTCACCCTCACACTATACAACAATTATACTGTACTCAACACACACTCTCACCCTCACACTGTACATCAATTATACTGTCCCCGACACACACTCTCACCCTCACACTGTACATCAATTATACTGTACTCAACACACACTCTCACCCTCACACTGTACATAAATTATACTGTACTCAATACACACTCTCACCCTCACACTGTACATCAATTATACTGTCCATGACACACACTCTCACCCTCACACTGTACATCAATTGTACTGTCCTCGGCACACACTCTAACCCTCACACTGTACATCAATTATACTATGTCCAGGACTCACACTCTCACCCTCACACTGTACATCAATTATACTTTCCTCGACACACACTCTAACCTTCACACTGTACATCAATTATACTGTCCTCGACTCACGCTCTAACCCTCACACTGTACATCAATTATACTTTCCTCGACACACACTCTCACCCTCACACTGTACAGCAATTATACTGTCCTCGACACATACTCTAACCTTCACACTGTACATCAATTATACTGTCCTCGACTCACACTCTAACCCTCACACTGTACATCAATTATACTGTCCACAACACACACTCTCACCCTCACACTATACATCAATTATACTGTCCACAACACACACTCTCACCCTCGCACTGTACATCAATTATACTGTCCTCGACACACACTCTAACCTTCACACTGTACATCAATTATACTGTCCTCGACTCACACTCTAACCCTCACACTGTACATCAATTATACTTTCCTCGACACACACTCTCACCCTCACACTGTACATCAATTATACTGTCCTCAACACACACTCTCACCCTCACACTGTACATCAATTATACTGTCCTCGACACACACTCTCACCCTCACACTGTACATCAATTATACTATCCTCAATACAACACTTTCACCCTCACACTGTACATCAATTATACTATCCTCGACACACACTCTCACCCTCACACTGTACATCAATTATACTGTCCACAACACACACTCTCACCCTCACACTGTACATCAATTATACTGTCCACGACACACACTCTCACCCTCACACTGTACATCAATTATACTGTCCACAACACACACTCTCAACCTCACACTGTACATCAATTATACTGTCCACAACACACACTCTCACCCTCACACTGTACATCAATTATACTGTCCACAACACACACTCTCACCCTCTCACTGTACATCAATTATACTGTCCACAACACACACTCTCACCCTCACACTGTACATCAAATATACTGTCCACAACACACACTCTCACCCTCACACTGTACATCAATTATTCTGTACTCGACACACACTCTCACCCTCACACTGTACATCAATTATACTGTCCTCGACACACACTCTCACCCTCGCACTGTACATCAATTTTTCTGTCCACAACACACACTATAACCCTCACACTGTACATCAATTATACTGTCCTCGACACACACTCTCACCCTCGCACTGTACGTCAATTATACTGTCGACAACACACACTATAACCCTCACACAGTACATCAAGTATACTGTCCTCAACACACACTCTCACCCTCACACTGTACATCAATTATACTTTCCTCGACACACACTCTCACCCTGACACTGTACATCAATTATATTGTCCACAACACACACTCTCACCCTCACACTGTACATCAATTATACTATCCTCGACACACACTCTCACCTTCACACTGTACAGCAATTATACTGTCCACAACACACCCTCTCACCCTCACACTATACAACAATTGTACTGTACACGACACACACTCCCACCCTCACACTATACAACAATTATACTGTATTCCACTGTCCATGACACATACTCTCGCCCTCACACTGTACATCAGTTATACTATCCTCGACATACATTCTCACCCTCCTCACTCTGTAGATCAATTATACTGTCCTCGAAACACACTCTAACCCTCACACTGTACATCAATTATACTGTCCTCGACACACACTCTCACCCTCACACTGTACATCAATTATACTATCCTCGACACACACTCTCACCCTCACACTGTACATCAATTATACTATCCTCGACATACATTCTCACCCTCCTCACTCTGTAGATCAATTATACTGTCCTCGAAACACACTCTAACCCTCACACTGTACATCAATTATACTGTCCTCGATGCACACTCTCACCCTCACACTATACAACAATTATACTGTACTCAACACACACTCTCACCCTCACACTGTACACCAATTATACTGTACTCAACACACACTCTCACCCTCACACTGTACATCAATTATACTATCCTCAACACACACTCTCACCCTCACACTGTACATCAATTATACTATCCTCAACACACACTCTAACCCTCACACTGTACATCAATTATAGTGTCCTCAACACACACTCTCACCCTCACACTGTACATCAATTATACTATCCTCATCACACACTCTCACCCTCACACTATACAACAATTGTACTGTACACGACACACACTCCCACCCTCACACGATACAACAATTATACTGTACTCAACACACACTCTCACCCTCACACTGTACATCAATTATACTATCCTCAACACACACTCTCACCCTCACACTGTACATCAATTATACTATCCTCAACACACACTCTCACCCTCACACTGTACATCAATTATACTGTCCACAGCTCACACTCTAACCCTCACACTGGACATCAATTATATTATGTCCTGGACACACACTCTCACCCTCACACTGTACATCAATTATACTGTCCTCAACACACACTCTCACCCTCACACTGTACATCAATTATACTATCCTCAACACACACTCTCACCCTCACACTGTGCATCAATTATACTGTCTTCGACTCACACTCTAACCCTCATACTGTCCAACAATTATACTATCCTCGACACACACTCTCACCCTCACACTGTACATCAATTATACTATCCTCTACACACACTCTCACCCTCACACTGTACATCAGTTATACTGTCCTCGACACACACTCTATCCCTCACACTGTACATCAATTATACTATCCTCAACACACACTCTCACCCTCACACTGTACATCAATTATACTATCCTCAACACACACTCTCACCCTCACACTATACAACAATTGTACTGTACACGACACACACTCCCACCCTCACACTATACAACAATTATACTGTATTCCACACACACACTCACCCTCACACTGTACATCAATTATACTGTCCACGACACACACTCTCACCCTCACACTGTACATCAATTATACTGTCCTCGACACACACTCTCACCCTCACACTGTACATCAATTATACTGTCCATGGCACACACTCTAACCCTCACACTGGACATCAATTATATTATGTCCTGGACACACACTCTCACCCTCATACTGTACATCAATTATACTGTCCTCAACACACACTCTCACCCTCACACTGTACATCAATTATACTATCCTCAACACACACTCTCACCCTCACACTGTGCATCAATTATTCTGTTTTCAACTCACACTCTAACCCTCATACTGTCCACCAATTATACTATCCTCGACACACACTCTCACCCTCACACTGTACATCAATTATACTATCCTCTACACACACTCTCACCCTCACACTGTGCATCAATTATACTGTCTTCGACTCACACTCTAACAATCATACTGTCCACCAATTATACTATCCTCGACACACACTCTCACCCTCACACTGTACATCAGTTATACTATCCTCGACACACACTCTCACCCTCACACTGTACATCAATTATACTGTACTCGACACACACTCTCACCCTCACACTGTACATCAATTATACTGTCCATGACACACACTCTCACCCTCACACTGTACATCAATTATACTGCCCTTGGCACACACTCTAGCCCTCACACTGTACATCAATTATACTGTCCACAACACACACACTCACCCTCACACTGTACATCAATTATACTGTCTTCGACTCACACTCTAACCCTCATACTGTCCACCAATTATACTATCCTCGACACACACTCTCACCCTCACACTGTACATCAATTATACTGTCCTCGACACACACTCAAACCCTCACACTGTACATCAATTATACTGTCCACAACACACACTCTCACCCTCACACTGTACATCAGTTATACTGTACTCAACACACACTCTCACCCTCACACTGTACATCAATTATACTGTCCACGACACATACTCTCGCCCTCACACTGTACATCAGTTATACTGTCCTCGACACACACTCTCACCCTCACACTATACAGCAATTATACTGTCCACGACACATACTCTCGCCCTCACACTGTACATCAGTTAGACTGTCCTCGACACACACTCTCACCCTCACACTATACAACAATTATACTGTACTCAACACACACTCTCACCCTCACACTGTACATCAATTATACTGTCCTCGACACACACTCTCACCCTCACACTGTACATCAATTATACTGTACTCAACACACACTCTCACCCTCACACTGTACATAAATTATACTGTACTCAACACACACTCTCACCCTCACACTGTACATCAATTATACTGTCCATGACACATACTCTCGCCCTCGCACTGTACATCAGTTACACTGTCCTCGACACACACTCTCACCCTCACACTATACAACAGTTATACTGTACTCAACACACACTCTCACCCTCACACTGTACATCAATTATACTGTCCACGACACATACTCTCGCCCTCACACTGTACATCAGTTATACTGTCCTCGACACACACTCTCACCCTCACACTATACAACAATTATACTGTACTCAACACACACTCTCACCCTCACACTGTACATCAATTATACTGTCCCCGACACACACTCTCACCCTCACACTGTACATCAATTATACTGTACTCAACACACACTCTCACCCTCACACTGTACATAAATTATACTGTACTCAATACACACTCTCACCCTCACACTGTACATCAATTATACTGTCCATGACACACACTCTCACCCTCACACTGTACATCAATTGTACTGTCCTCGGCACACACTCTAACCCTCACACTGTACATCAATTATACTATGTCCAGGACTCACACTCTCACCCTCACACTGTACATCAATTATACTGTCCTCGACACACACTCTAACTTTCACACTGTACATCAATTATACTGTCCTCGACTCACGCTCTAACCCTCACACTGTACATCAATTATACTTTCCTCGACACACACTCTCACCCTCACACTGTACAGCAATTATACTGTCCTCGACACATACTCTAACCTTCACACTGTACATCAATTATACTGTCCTCGACTCACACTCTAACCCTCACACTGTACATCAATTATACTGTCCACAACACACACTCTCACCCTCACACTATACATCAATTATACTGTCCACAACACACACTCTCACCCTCCCACTGTACATCAATTATACTGTCCTCGACACACACTCTAACCTTCACACTGTACATCAATTATACTGTCCTCGACTCACACTCTAACCCTCACACTGTACATCAATTATACTGTCCTCGACACACACTCTCACCCTCACACTGTACATCAATTATACTGTCCACAACACACACTCTCACCCTCACACTGTACATCAATTATACTGTCCTCGACACACACTCTCACCCTCACACTGTACATCAATTATACTATCCTCAATACACACTTTCACCCTCACACTGTACATCAATTATACTATCCTCGACACACACTCTCACCCTCCCACTGTACATCAATTATACTGTCCACAACACACACTCTCACCCTCACACTGTACATCAATTATACTGTCCACGACACACACTCTCACCCTCACACTGTACATCAATTATACTGTCCACAACACACACTCTCAACCTCACACTGTACATCAATTATACTGTCCACAACACACACTCTCACCCTCACACTGTACATCAATTATACTGTCCACAACACACACTCTCACCCTCACACTGTACATCAATTATACTGTCCACAACACACACTCTCACCCTCACACTGTACATCAAATATACTGTCCACAACACACACTCTCACCCTCACACTGTACATCAATTATACTGTACTCGACACACACTCTCACCCTCACACTGTACATCAATTATACTGTCCTCGACACACACTCTCACCCTCGCACTGTACATCAATTATACTGTCCACAACACACACTATAACCCTCACACTGTACATCAATTATACTGTCCTCGACACACACTCTCACCCTCGCACTGTACATCAATTATACTGTCGACAACACACACTATAACCCTCACACTGTACATCAAGTATACTGTCCTCAACACACACTCTCACCCTCACACTGTACATCAATTATACTGTCCTCCACTCACACTCTAACCCTCACACTGTACATCAATTATACTTTCCTCGACACACACTCTCACCCTGACACTGTACATCAATTATATTGTCCACAACACACACTCTCACCCTCACACTGTACATCAATTATACTATCCTCGACACACACTCTCACCTTCACACTGTACATCAATTATACTGTCCACAACACACACTCTCACCCTCACACTGTACATCAATTATACTGTCAACAACACACACTATAACCCTCCCACTGTACATCAAGTATACTGTCCTCGACACACACTCTCACCCTCACACTGTACATCAATTATACTATCCTCGTCACACACTCTCACCCTCACACTGTACATCAATTATACTATCCTCGTCACACACTCTCACCTTCACACTGTACATCAATTATACTATCCTCGACACACACTCTCACCCTCTCTCTGTACATCAATTATAATATGTCCAGCACTCACTCTCTCGCCCTCACACTGTACATCAATTATACTGTACTCGACACACACTCTAACCCTCACACTGTACATTAATTATACTGTCCTCGACACACTCTCACCCTCACACTGTACATCAATTATACTGTCCACGACACATACTCTCACCCTCACACTGTGCATCAATTAAACTGTCCTCGACACACACTCTCACCCTCACACTGTACACCAATTATACTGTCCTCGACACACACTCTAACCCTCACACTGTACATCAATTATACTGCCCACGACACATACTCTCGCCCTCACTCGGTACATCAATTATACTGTCCTCGACTCACACTCTCACCCTCACACTGTACATCAATTATACTGTCCACGACACACACTCTCACCCTCACTCTGTTGATCAATTATACTGTCCTCGACACACACTCTAACCCTCACACTGTACATCAATTATACTGTACTCGACAGACACTCTAACAATCACACTTTACATCAATTATACTGTCCTCGACACATACTCTCACCCTCACACTTTACATCAATTATACTGTCCTCGACACACACTCTCACCCTCACACTGTACATCAATTATACTGTACTCAACACACACTCTCACCCTCACACTGTACATAAATTATACTGTACTCAACACACACTCTCACCCTCACACTGTACATCAATTATACTGTCCACGACACACACACTCACCCTCACACTGTACATCAATTATACTGTACTCGGCAGACACTCTAACCCTCTCTCTGTACATCAATTATACTGTCCTCGACACACACTCTCACCCTCACACTGTACATCAATTATACTGTCCATGACACACACTCTCACCCTCACTCTGTACATCAATTATACTGTCCTCGACACACACACTCACCCTCACACTGTACATCAATTATACTGTCCTTGGCACACACTCTAACCCTCACACTGTACATCAATTATACTATGTCCAGGACTCACACTCTCACCATCACACTGTACATTAATTATACTGTCCGCAACACACACTCTCACCCTCACACTGTACATCAATTATACTATCCTCGACACACACTCTCACCCTCACACTGTACATCAATTATACTGTCCTCGACACACACTCTCACCCTCATTCTGTACATAAATTATACTGTCCTCGACACACACTCTCACCCTCACACTGTACATCAATTATACTGTCCATGACACACACTCTCACCCTCACACTGTACATCAATTATACTGTCCTCGACACACACACTCACCCTCACACTGTACATCAATTATACTGTCCACGACACACACTCTCACCCTCACACTGTACATCAATTATACTGTCCTCGGCACACACTCTCACCCTCACACTGTACATCAATTATACTATGTCCAGGACACACACTCTCACCCTCACTCTGTTGATCAATTATACTGTCCTCGACACACACTCTAACCCTCACACTGTACATCAATTATACTGTACTCGACAGACACTCTAACAATCACACTTTACATCAATTATACTGTCCTCGACACACACTCTCACCCTCACACTTTACATCAATTATACTGTCCTCGACACACACTCTCACCCTCACACTGTACATCAATTATACTGTACTCAACACACACTCTCACCCTCACACTGTACATAAATTATACTGTACTCAACACACACTCTCACCCTCACACTGTACATCAATGATACTGTCCACGACATACACACTCACCCTCACACTGTACATCAATTATACTGTACTCGGCAGACACTCTAACCCTCTCTCTGTACATCAATTATACTGTCCTCGACACTCACTCTCACCCTCACACTGTACATCAATTATACTGTCCATGACACACACTCTCACCCTCACTCTGTACATCAATTATACTGTCCTCGGCACACACTCTAACCCTCACACTGTACATCAATTATACTATGTCCAGGACTCACACTCTCACCATCACACTGTACATTAATTATACTGTTCGCGACACACACTCTCACCCTCACACTGTACATCAATTATATTATCCTCGACACACACTCTCACCCTCACACTGTACATCAATTATACTGTCCTCGACACACACTCTCACCCTCACTCTGTACATCAATTATACTGTCCTCGACACACACTCTCACCCTCACACTGTACATCAATTATATTGTCCATGACACACACTCTCACCCTCACACTGTACATCAATTATACTGTCCTCGACACACACACTCACCCTCACACTGTACATCAATTATACTGTCCACGACACACACTCTCACCCTCACACTGTACATCAATTATACTGTCCTCGGCACACACTCTAACCCTCACACTGTACATCAGTTATACTATGTCCAGGACTCACACTCTCACCATCACACTGTACATAAATTATACTGTCCACGACACACACTCTCACCCTCACACTTACATTAATTATACTGTCCGCGACACACACTCTCACCCTCACTCTGTACATCAATTATATTGTCCTCGACACACACTCTCACCCTTACACTGTACATCAATTATACTGTCCATGACACACACTCTCACCCTCACACTGTACATCAATTATACTGTCCTCGACACACACACTCACCCTCACACTGTACATCAATTATACTGTCCACGACACACACTCTCACCCTCACACTGTACATCAATTATACTGTCCTCAGCACACACTCTAACCCTCACACTGTACATCAATTATACTATGTCCAGGACTCACACTCTCTCCATCACACTGTACATTAATTCTACTGTCCGCAACACACACTCTCACCCTCACACTTACATTAATTATACTGTCCGCGACAAACACTCTCACCCTCACACTGTACATCAGTTATAGTGTCCTCGACACACACTCTAACCCTCACACTGTACATCAATTATACTGTCCACAACACACACTCTCACCCTCACACTGTACATCAAGTATACTGCCCTCGCCAACACTCTCACCCTCACACTGTACATCAATTATACTGTCCTCAACACACACTCTCACCCACACACTGTACATCAATTATACTGTCCACGACACACACTCTCACCCTCTCTCTGTACATCAATTATACTATGTCCAGCACTCACTCTCTCGCCCTCACACTGTACATCAATTATACTGTACTCGACACACACTCTAACCCTCACACTGTACATTAATTATACTGTCCTCGACACACTCTCACCCTCACACTGTACATCAATTATACTGTCCTCGACACACACTCTCACCCTCACTCTGTACATCAATTATACTGTCCTCGACACACGCTCTCACCCTCATACTGTACATCAATTATACTGTCCATGACACACACACTCACCCTCACACTGTACATCAATTATACTGTCCTCGACACACACACTCACCCTCACACTGTACATGAATTATACTGTCCACGACACACACTCTCACCCTCAAACTGTACATCAATTATACTTTCCTCGGCACACACTCTAACCCTCACACTGTACATCAATTATACTATATCCAGGACTCACACTCTCACCATCACACTGTACATTAATTATACTGTCCGCGACACACACTCTCACCCTCACACTTACATTAATTATACTGTCCGCGACACACACTCTCACCCTCACAGTGTACATCAGTTATAGTGTCCTCGACACACACTCTAACCCTCACACTGTACATCAATTATACTGTCCACAACACACACTCTCACCCTCACACTGTACATCAAGTCTACTGTCCTCGCCAACACTCTCACCCTCACACTGTACATCAATTATACTGTCCATGACACACACTCTCACCCTCACACTGTACATCAATTATACTGTCCTCGACACACACTCTCACCCTCACACTGTACATCAATTATACTGTCCATGACACACACTCTCACCCTCACACTGTACATCAATTATACTGTACTCGGCACACACTCTCACCCTCACACTGTACATCAATTATACTGTCCTCGACTCACACTCTAACCCTCACACTGTACATCAATTATACTGTCCTCGACACACACTCTCACCCTCACACTGTACATCAAGTATACTGTACTCAACACATACTCTAACCCTCACACTGTACATCAATTATGCTATCCTCGACACACACTCTCACCCTCACACTGCACATTAATTATACTGTCCTCAACATACACTCTCACTCTCACACTGTACATCAATTATGCTGTCCTCGACACACACTCTCAACCTCACACTGTTCATCAAGTATACTGTACTCAACACATACTCTAACCCTCACACTGTACATCAATTATACTATCCTTGACACACACTCTCACCCTCACACTGTACGTCAAGTATACTGTCCTCGACTCACACTTTAACCCTCACACTGTACATCAATTATACTGTCCTCAACACACTCTCTCACCCTCACACTGTACATCAATTATACTCTCCTCGACACACACTCTCACCCTCACACTGTACATCAATTATACTGTCCACAACACACACTCTCACCCACACACTGTACATCAAGTATACTGTCCTCGACACACACTCTAACCCTCACACTGTACATCAAGTATACTGTACTCAACACATACTCTAACCCTCACACTGTACATCAATTATACTATCCTCGACACACACTCTCACCCTCACACACTACATCAAATATACTGTCCTCGACTCACACTCTAACTCTCACACTGTACATCAATTATACTGTCCTCAACACACACTCTCACCCTCCCACTGTACATCAATTATACTATCCTCGACACACACTCTCACCCTCACATTGTACATCAATTATACTGTCCACAACACACACTCTCACCCTCACACTGTACATCAAATATACTGTCCACAACACACACTATAACCCTCACACTGTACATCAAGTATACTGTCCTCGACACACACTCTCACCCTCACACTGTACATCAATTATACTGTCCTCGACTCACACTCTAACCCTCACACTGTACATCAATTATACTGTCCACAACACACACTCTCACCCTCACACTGTACATCAATTATACTGTCCACGACACATACTCTCACCCTCACACTGTACATCAATTATACTGTCCTCGACACACACTCTCACCCTCACACTGTACATCAATTATACTATCCTCGAGACACACTCTCACCCTCACACTGTACATCAATTATACTGTCCACAACACACACTCTCACCCTCACACTGTACATCAATTATACTGTCCACAAAACACACTATAACCCTCACACTGTACATCAAGTATACTGTCCTCGACACACACTCTCACCCTCACACTATACAACAATTATACTGTACTCAACGCACACTCTCACCCTCACACTGTACACCAATTATACTGTACTCGACACACACTCTCACCCTCACGCTATACAACAATTATACTGTACTCAACACACACTCTCACCCTCACACTGTACATCAATTATACTATCCTCGACACACACTCTAACCCTCACACTGTACATCAATTATACTGTACTCAACACACACTCTCACCCTCACACTATACAACAATTATACTGTCCTCGACACACACTCTCACCCTCACACTGTACACCAATTATACTGTCCTCGACACACACTCTAACCCTCACACTGTACATCAATTATACTGTCCTCGACACACACTCTCACCCTCACACTATACAACAATTATACTGTCCTCGACACACACTATCACCCTCACACTGTACATCAGTTATACTGTATCGACACACACTCTCCCCCTCACTCTGTAAATCAATTATACTGTCCTCGACACACGCTCTCACCCTCACACTATACATCAATTATACTGTCCTCGACACACACTCTCACCCTCTCACTGTACATCAATTATACTGTCCTCTACATACTCTCTCCCCCTCACTCTGTAGATCAATTATACTGTCCTCGACACACACTCTCACCCTCACACTATACATCAATTATACTGTCCTCGGCACACTCTATAACCCTCACACTGTACATTAATTATACTGTCCTCGACACACACTCTCACCCTCACTCTGTACATCAATTATACTGTCCTCGACACACACTCTCACCCTCACGCTGTACATTAATTATACTGTCCTTGACACACACTCTCACCCTCACTCTGTACATCAATTATACTGTCCTCGACACACACTCTCCCCTCACACTGTACATCAATTATACTGTCCATGACACACACTCTCACCCTCACACTCTACATCAATTATACTGTCCTCGACACACACTCTCACCCTCACACTGTACATCAATTATACTGTCCTCGACACACACACTCACCCTCACACTGTATATCAATTATACTGTCCACGACACACACTCTCACCCTCACACTGTACATCAATTATACTGTCCTCGGCACACACTCTTGCCCTCACACTGTACATCAATTATACTATGTCCAGGACTCACACTCTCACCGTCACACTGTACATTAATTATACTGTCCGCGACACACACTCTCACCCTCAGACTTACATTAATTATACTGTCCACGACACACACTCTCACCCTCACACTGTACATCAGTTATAGTGTCCTCGACACACACTCTAACCCTCACACTGTACATCAATTATGCTGTCCACGACACACACTCTCACCCTCACTCTGTAGATCAATTATACTGTCCTTGACACATACTCTCACCCTCACTCTGTAGATCAATTATACTGTCCTCTACACACACTCTAACCCTCACACTGTACATCAATTATACTGTCCTCGACATACTCTCTCACCCTCACACTGTACATCAATTATACTGTCCTCGACACACACTCAGACACTCACACTCTACATCAGTTATACTGTCCTCGACACACACTCTCACCCTCACACTGTACATCAGTTATACTGTCCTCGACATACTCTCTCACCCTCACACTGTACATCAATTATACTGTCCTCGACACACACTCTCACCCTCACACTGTACATCAGTTATACTGTCCTCGACACACACTCTAACCCTCGCACTGTACATCAATTATACTATGTCCCCGACACACACTCTCGCCCTCACACTGTACATTAATTGTACTGATCTGGACACATTCTCTTTCCCTCACACTGTACATTAATTGTACTGATCTGTACACACTCTCTTTCCCTCATCCTGTCCACCAAATATATTATGTTCTAGACACACACTCTAACCCTCACACTATACATCAATTATACTGTCCTCGACACAACTCTCACCCTCACACTGTACATCAATTATACTATCCTCGACACACACTCTAACCCTCACACTGTACATCAATTATACTGTCCTCGACATACTCTCACACCCTCGCACTGTACATCAATTATACTGTCCTCCACACACTCTCTTTCCCTCACACTGTACATTAATTGTACTGATCTGTACACACTCTCTTTCCCTCATCCTGTCCACCAAATATATTATGTTCTAGACACACACTCTCACTCTTGTACTGGACATCAATTATGCTATATCCTCGGGGAGCGCGGTGGCTCAGTGGTAGCCTGTTGGACTTCTATGCTATATCCTCGGGGAGCGCGGTGGCTCAGTGGTAGCCTGTTGGACTTCTATGCTATATCCTCGGGGAGCGCGGTGGCTCAGTGGTAGCCTGTTGGACTTCTATGCTATATCCTCGGGGAGTGCGGTGGCTCAGTGGTAGCCTGTTGGACTTCTATGCTATATCCTCGGGGAGTGCGGTGGCTCAGTGGTAGCCTGTTGGACTTCTATGCTATATCCTCGGGGAGCGCGGTGGCTCAGTGGTAGCCTGTTGGACTTCTATGCTATATCCTCGGGGAGTGCGGTGGCTCAGTGGTAGCCTGTTGGACTTCTATGCTACATCCTCGGGGAGTGCGGTGGCTCAGTGGTAGCCTGTTGGACTTCTATGCTATATCCTCGGGGAGTGCGGTGGCTCAGTGGTAGCCTGTTGGACTTCTATGCTATATCCTCGGGGAGTGCGGTGGCTCAGTGGTAGCCTGTTGGACTTCTATGCTATATCCTCGGGGAGCGCGGTGGCTCAGTGGTAGCCTGTTGGACTTCTATGCTACATCCTCGGGGAGTGCGGTGGCTCAGTGGTAGCCTGTTGGACTTCTATGCTATATCCTCGGGGAGTGCGGTGCCTCAGTGGTAGCCTGTTGGATTTCTATGCTATATCCTCGGGGAGCGCGGTGGCTCAGTGGTAGCCTGTTGGACTTCTATGCTATATCCTCGGGGAGTGCGGTGGCTCAGTGGTAGCCTGTTGGACTTCTATGCTATATCCTCGGGGAACGCGGTGGCTCAGTGGTAGCCTGTTGGACTTCTATGCTATATCCTCGGGGGTGCGGTGGCTCAGTGGTAGCCTGTTGGACTTCTATGCTATATCCTCGGGGAGTGCGGTGGCTCAGTGGTAGCCTGTTGGACTTTTATGCTATATCCTCGGGGAGTGCGGTGGCTCAGTGATAGCCTGTTGGACTTCTATGCTATATCCTCGGGGACTGCGGTGGCTCAGTGGTAGCCTGTTGGACTTCTATGCTATATCCTCGGGGAGTGCGGTGGCTCAGTGGTAGCCTGTTGGACTTCTATGCTATATCCTAGGGGAGTGCGGTGGCTCAGTGGTAGCCTGTTGGACTTCTATGCTATATCCTCGTGGAGTGCGGGGGCTCAGTGGTAGCCTGTTGGACTTCTGTGCTATATCCTCGGGGGGTGCGGTGGCTCAGTGGTAGCCTGTTGGACTTCTATGCTATATCCTCGTGGAGTGCGGTGGCTCAGTGGTAGCCTGTTGGACTTCTATATGCTATATCCTCGGTGAGTGCGGTGGCTCAGTGGTAGCCTGTTGGACTTCTATGCTATATCCTCGGGGAGCGCGGTGGCTCAGTGGTAGCCTGTTGGACTTCTATGCTATATCCTCGGGGAGTGCGGTGGCTCAGTGGTAGCCTGTTGGACTTCTATGCTATATCCTCGGGGAGTGTGGTGGCTCAGTGATAGCCTGTTGGACTTCTATGCTATATCCTCGGGGAGCGCGGTGGCTCAGTGGTAGCCTATTGGACTTCTATGCTATATCCTCGGGGAGCGCGGTGACTCAGTGGTAGCCTGTTGGACTTCTATGCTATATCCTCGGGGAGTGCGGTGGCTCAGTGGTAGCCTGTTGGACTTCTATGCTATATCCTCGGGGAGCGCGGTGGCTCAGTGGTAGCCTGTTGGACTTCAATGCTATATCCTCGGGGAGCGCGGTGGCTCAGTGGTAGCCTGTTGGACTTCTATGCTATATCCTCGTGGAGTGCGGTGGCTCAGTGGTAGCCTGTTGGACTTCTATGCTATATCCTCGGGGAGCGCGGTGGCTCAGTGGTAGCCTGTTGGACTTCTATGCTATATCCTCGGGGAGCGCGGTGGCTCAGTGGTAGCCTGTTGGACTTCTATGCTATATCCTCGGTGAGTGCGGTGGCTCAGTGGTAGCCTGTTGGACTTCTATGCTATATCCTCGGGGAGCGCGGTGGCTCAGTGGTAGCCTGTTGGACTTCTATGCTATATCCTCGGGGAGTGCGGTGGCTCAGTGGTAGCCTGTTGGACTTCTATGCTATATCCTCGGGGAGTGTGGTGGCTCAGTGATAGCCTGTTGGACTTCTATGCTATATCCTCGGGGAGCGCGGTGGCTCAGTGGTAGCCTGTTGGACTTCTATGCTATATCCTCGGGGAGCGCGGTGACTCAGTGGTAGCCTGTTGGACTTCTATGCTATATCCTCGGGGAGTGCGGTGGCTCAGTGGTAGCCTGTTGGACTTCTATGCTATATCCTCGTGGAGTGCGGTGGCTCAGTGGTAGCCTGTTGGACTTCTATGCTATATCCTCGGGGAGCGCGGTGGCTCAGTGGTAGCCTGTTGGACTTCTATGCTATATCCTCTGGGAGTGCGGTGGCTCAGTGGTAGCCTGTTGGACTTCTATGCTATATCCTCGTGGAGTGCGGTGGCTCAGTGGTAGCCTGTTGGACTTCTATGCTATATCCTCGTGGAGTGCGGTGGCTCAGTGGTAGCCTGTTGGACTTCTATGCTATATCCTCGGGGAGCGCGGTGGCTCAGTGGTAGCCTGTTGGACTTCTATGCTATATCCTCGGGGAGTGCGGTGGCTCAGTGGTAGCCTGTTGGACTTCTATGCTATATCCTCGGGGAGTGCGGTGGCTCAGTGATAGCCTGTTGGACTTCTATGCTATATCCTCGGGGAGCGCGGTGGCTCAGTGGTAGCCTGTTGGACTTCAATGCTATATCCTCGGGGAGCGCGGTGGCTCAGTGGTAGCCTGTTGGACTTCTATGCTATATCCTCGTGGAGTGCGGTGGCTCAGTGGTAGCCTGTTGGACTTCTATGCTATATCCTCGGGGAGCGCGGTGGCTCAGTGGTAGCCTGTTGGACTTCTATGCTATATCCTCGGGGAGCGCGGTGGCTCAGTGGTAGCCTGTTGGACTTCTATGCTATATCCTCGGGGAGTGCGGTGGCTCAGTGGTAGCCTGTTGGACTTCTATGCTAGAGGTCCCGAGTTCGATCCCCGTCTGGGACGACCCACATTGTGTCCTTGGGCAAGGCACTTTACCCCGCTTGCCTACATGGGGGCACGATGACGTCCTGTACTAAGGCGTACTGCATGTCTATGGTGCACATGTCTTCAACCACTGTAAACCTGCTTGAGCGGAGCTTAAACATAGTTAGAATGGTGAGGAGCTGATAGTTGCTCGTCGATGCTCGGTGGTTCTCTCCAGGTACTCCGGCTTTCTCGACCTGTAAAACTGTCATGGTAATGATTAGCCAGTATGTGAACTTAAAGCCCAATAAATAAATAAATAACTATATCCTGGACACACTAGGTAGCGGTAAGCATATTAAATTACTTTTTAATTAGGTTATAGGTACCGGTAAGCATATTAAATTAATTTATAATTAGGTCTAAGCTACAGGTAGGCATATCCAATAAATGAATAATTAGATTATGGATAACGGTAGGCATATTAAATTAATTTATAATTAGATTATATTTACCGGCAGGCATACTAATTAATCTATAATTAGGTTATAGGTACCAGTAAGCATATTAAACTGATTTATAAATAGGTTATAGGTACCGGTAGGAATATTAAATTAATTTTTAATTAGGTTATAGGTACCAATATGAATATTAAATTAATTTATTATTAGGTTATAGGTACCGGCAGGCGTATTAAATTAATTCATAGTTATAGGTACTGGTAGACATATTAAATTAATTTATAATTAAGTTACAGGTACCAATATCAATATTAAATTAATTTATAATTAGGTTATAGGTACCGGCAGGCGTATTAAATTAATTCTTAGTTATAGGTACTGGTAGACATATTAAATTAATTTATAGTTACGTTTTCAGCTTTTTGGGGGTTTGAAACCAAAGAACGGACTGGGTTTTTTCCAGATAAGAAATGAAACTAATAAGGGAGCAAAACCTCCGAATTCAAGCGCAGAATGTTCAGTGACATGTTTCATGGTTTTAAGGCAAAACACCCCAGAAAAACCAATCCATATTACACCTCACCACAGCCAACCCGCCTTATGCTTCAAGACACTCAGCCCGTCTTAAGCTTCATCTCAGGCAGCCCATCTTATGCCTCATCACAGGCAGCCCATCTTACGCCTCATCACAGGGAGCCCATCTTATGCCTCATCACAGGCAGCCCATCTTACGCACAGGCAGCCCATCTTATTCCTCATCACAGGCAGCCCATCTTACGCCTCATCACAGGCAGCCCATCTTACACCTCATCACAGGCAGTCCATTTTATGCTTCATCATGGCCAGCCCATCTTACACCTCATCAAGGCCAGCCCATCTTATGCCTCATCATGGCCAGCCCATCTTACACCTCATCATGGCCAGCCCATCTTATGCCTCATCATGGCCAGCCCATCTTACGCCTCATCATGGCCAGCCCATCTTATGCCTCATCACAGGCAGCCCATCTTATGCCTCATCACAGGCAGCCCATCTTACGCCTCATCATGGCCAGCCCATCATACACCTCATCATGGCCAGCCCATCTTATGCCTCATCATGGCCAGCCCATCTTATGCCTCATCACAGGCAGCCCATCTTATGCCTCATCACAGGCAGCCCATCTTACGCCTCATCACAGGCAGCCCATCTTACGCCTCATCTCAGGCAGCCCATCTTACGCCTCATCACAGGCAGCCCATCTTACGCCTCATCACAGGCAGCCCATCTTACGCCTCATCACAGGCAGCCCATCTTATGCCTCATCACAGGCAGCCCATCTTACGCCTCATCACAGGGAGCCCATCTTACGCCTCATCACAGGCAGCCCATCTTACGCCTCATCACAGCCAGCCCATCTCACGCCTCATCACAGGCAGCCCATCTTATGCCTCATCACAGGCAGCCCATCTTACACCTCATCACAGCCAGCCCATCATAATCCTCATCACAGCCATCTCATCTTATGCCTCATCACAGGGAGCCCATCTTACGCCTCATCACACCCAGCCCATCATAATCCTCATCACAGCCATTCCATCTTATGCCTCATCACAGGGAGCCCATCTTACGACTCATTACAGGGAGCCCATCTTACGCCTCATCACAGGTAGCCCATCTTACACCTCATCACAGGCAGCCCATCTTATGCCTCATCACAGGGAGCCCATCTTACGCCTCATCACAGGCAGCCCATCTTACGCCTCATCACAGGCAGCCCATCTGATGCCTCATCACAGGCAGCCCATCTTATGCCTCATCACAGGGAGCCCATCTTACGCCTCATTACAGGCAGCCCATCTTCCGCCTCATCACAGCCAGCCCATCTTACGCCTCATCACAGGCAGCCCATCTTACGCCTCATCACAGCCAGCCCATCATAATCCTCATCACAGCCATCCCATCTTACGCCTCATCACAGGGAGCCCATCTTACACCTCATTACAGTGAGCCCATCTTACGCCTCATCACAGGCAGCCCATCTTATGCCTCATCACAGGCAGCCCATCTTATGCCTCATCACAGGCAGCCCATCGTATGCCTCATCACAGGCAGCCCATCTTACGCCTCATCACAGGCAGCCCATCTCAAGCCTCATCACAGGCAGCCCATCTTACGCCTCATCACAGGCAGCCCATCTTCCGCCTCATCACAGGCAGCCCATCTTACACCTCATCACAGGCAGCCCATCTTACGCCTCATCACAGGCAGCCCATCTTACGCCTCATCACAGGCAGCCCATCTTATGCCTCATCACAGGCTGCCAATCTTATGCCTCATCACAGGCAGCCCATCTTATGCCTCATCACAGGCAGCCCATCTTATGCCTCATCACAGGCAGCCCATCTTACGCCTCATCACAGGCAGCCCATCTTATGCCTCATCACAGGCAGCCCATCTTACGCCTCATCACAGGCAGCCCATCTTCCGCCTCATCACAGGCAGCCCATCTTACACCTCATCACAGGCAGCCCATCTTACGCCTCATCACAGGCAGCCCATCTTACGCCTCATCACAGGCAGCCCATCTTATGCCTCATCACAGGCAGCCCATCTTATGCCTCATCACAGGCAGCCCATCTTATGCCTCATCACAGGCAGCCCATCTTACGCCTCATCACAGGCAGCCCATCTTATGCCTCATCACAGGCAGCCCATCTTACGCCTCATAGCAGGCAGCCCATCTTACACCTCATCACAGGCAGCCCATCTTACGCCTCATCACAGGCAGCACATCTTACGCCTCATCACAGGCAGCCCATCTTATGCCTCATCACAGGCAGCCCATCTTACGCCTCATCACATGCAGCCCATCTTATGCCTCATCACAGGCAGCCCATCTTATGCCTCATCACAGGCAGCCCATCTTATGCCTCATCACAGGCAGCCCATCTTACGCCTCATCACAGGCAGCCCATCTTATGCCTCATCACAGGCAGCCCATCTTACGCCTCATCACAGGCAGCCCATCTTACGCCTCATAACAGGCAGCCCATCTTACGCCTCATCACAGGCAGCCCATCTTATGCCTCATCACATGCAGCCCATCTTACACCTCATCACAGGCAGCCCATCTTATGCCTCATCACAGGCAGCCCATCTTACGCCTCATCACAGGCAGCCCATCTTACGCCTCATCACAGGCAGCCCATCTTATGCCTCATCATGGGCAGCCCATCTTACGCCTCATCACAGCCATCCCATCTTATGCCTCATCACAGGCAGCCCATCTTATGCCTCACTACAGCCAGCCCATCTTACGCCTCATCACAGGCAGCCCATCTTACGCCTCATCACAGCCATCCCATCTTACAACTCATCATGGGCAGCCCATCTTACGCCTCATCACAGGCAGCCCATCTTACGCCTCATCACAGGCAGCCCATCTTACGCCTCATCGCAGCCATCCCATCTTACACCTCATCACAGGCAGCCCATCTTATGCCTCACTACAGCCAGCCCATCTTACTCCTCATCACAGGCAGCCCATCTTACGCCTCATCACAGCCATCCCATCTTACAACTCATCATGGGCAGCCCATCTTACGCCTCATCACAGGCAGCCCATCTTACGCCTCATCACAGCCATCCCATCTTACGCCTCATCACAGGCAACCCATCTTATGCCTCACTACAGCCAGCCCATCTTATGCCTCATCACAGGCAGCACATCTTATGCCTCATCACAGACAGCCTATCTTATGCCTGATCACAGGCAGTCCATCTAACGCCTCATCACAGGCAGCCCATCTTACACCTCACTACAGCCAGCCCTTCTTACGCCTCATCGCAGGCAGCCCATCTTACGCCTCATCACAGGCAGCCCATCTTACGCCTCATCACAGGCAGCCCATCTTACGCCTCACTACAGCCAGCCCTTCTTACGCCTCATCGCAGGCAGCCCATCTTATGCCTCATCACAGGCAGCACATCTTATGCCTCATCATGGCCAGCCCATCTTACGCCTCATCACAGCCATCCCATCTTACGCCTCATCACAGGGAGCCCATCTTACGCCTCATCACAGGAAGCCCATCTAACGCCTCATCACAGGCAGCCCATCTTACGCCTCATCACAGGCAGCACATCTTACGGCTCATCACGGGCATCCCATCTTACGCCTCACTACAGCCAGCCCTTCTTACGCCTCATCGCAGGCAGCCCATCTGACGCCTCATCACAGGCAGCCCATCTTACGCCTCATCACAGGCAGCCCATCTTACGCCTCACTACAGCCAGCCCTTCTTACGCCTCATCGCAGGCAGCCCATCTTATGCCTCATCACAGGCAGCACATCTTATGCCTCATCATGGCCAGCCCATCTTACGCCTCATCACAGCCATCCCATCTTACGCCTCATCACAGGGAGCCCATCTTACGCCTCATCACAGGCAGCCCAGCTTACGCCTCATCACAGGCAGCCCATCTTACGCCTCATCACAGGCAGCACATATTACGCCTCATCACAGGCAGCCCATCTTACGCCTCACTACAGCCAGCCCTTCTTACGCCTCATCGCAGGCAGCCCATTTTATGCCTCATCACAGGCAGCACATCTTATGCCTCATCATGGCCAGCCCATCTTACGCCTCATCACAGCCATCCCATCTTTCGCCTCATCACAGGGAGCCCATCTTACGCCTCATCACAGGCAGCCCATCTTACGCCTCATCACAGCCATCCCATCTTACGCCTCATCACAGGCATCCCATCTTATGCCTCATCACAGGCAGCCCATCTTACACCTCATCACAGGCAGCCCATCATAATCCTCATCACAGCCATCCCATCTTACGCCTCATCACAGGGAGCCCATCTTACGCCTCATCACAGGGAGCCCATCTTATGCCTCATCATGGCCAGCCCATCTTATGCCTCATCATGGCCAGCCTATCTTATGCCTCATCATGGCTAGCCCATCTTATGCCTCATCACAGGCAGCCCATCTTACGCCTCATCACAGGCAGCCCGTCTTACGCCTCATCACAGCCATCCCATCTTACACCTCATCACAGACAGCCCATCTTATGCCTCATCACAGGCAGCCCATCTTATGCCTCATCACAGCCAGCCCATCTTACGCCTCATCACAGGCAGCCCATCTTACGCCTCATCACAGGCAGCCCATCTTATGCCTCATCACGGGCAGCCCATCTTAGACCTCATCACAGGCAGCCCATCTTATGCCTCATCACAGCCAGCCCATCTTACGCCTCATCACAGGCAGCCATCTTATGCCTCATCACAGGCAGCCCATCTTACGCCTCATCACAGCCAGCCCATCTTACGCCTCATCACAGGCAGCCCATCTTATGCCTCATCACAGGCAGCCCATCTTACGCCTCATCACAGGCAGCCCATCTTACGCCTCATCACAGCCATCCCATCTTACGCCTCATCATGGGCAGCCCATCTTATGCCTCATCACAGGCAGCCCATCTTACGCCTCATCTCAGACAGCCCACCTTATGCCTCATCACAGCCAGCCCTTCTTACGCCTATCACAGGCAGCCCATCTTATGCCTCGTCACAGGCAGCCCATCTTATGCCTCATCACAGGCAGCCCATCTTACGCCTCATCGCAGCCATCCCATCTTATGCCTCATCACGGGCAGCCCATCTTATGCCTCATCACAGGCAGCCCATCTTACGCCTCATCACAGACAGCCCATCTTATGCCTCATCACAGGCAGCCCATCTTATGCCTCATCACAGATAGCCCATCTTATGCCTCATCACAGGCAGCACATCTTATGCCTCATCATGGCCAGCCCATCTTATGCCTCATCACAGGCAGCCCATCTTATGCCTCATCACAGGTAGTCCCCATCTTACGCCTCATCACAGGCAGCCCGTCTTATGCCTCGTCACAGGCAGCCCATCTTATGCCTCATCACAGGTAGTCCTCATCTTACGCCTCATCATAGGCAGCCCATCTTATGCCTCATCACGGGCAGCCCATCTTACGCCTCATCACAGGCAGCCCATCTTATGCCTCATCACAGGCAGCCCATCTTATGCCTCATCAGAGGCAGCCCATCTTACGCCTCACTACAGCCAGCCCATCTGATGCCTCATCACAGGCAGCCCATCTTACGCCTCATCACAGGCAGCCCATCTTATGCCTCACTACAGCCAACCCATCTTACGCCTCACTACAGCCAGTCCATCTTACACCTCACTACAGCCAGCCCATCTTACGCCTCATCACAGGCAGCCCATCTTACACCTCATCACAGGCAGCCCATCTTACGCCTCATCACAGGCAGCCCATCTTATGCCTCATCACAGGCAGCCCATCTTATGCCTCATCACAGCCAGCCCATCTTACGCCTCATCACAGGCAGCCCATCTTACGGCTCATCAGAGGCAGCCCATCTTATGCCTCACTACAGCCAGCCCATCTTATGCCTCATCATAGCCAGCCCATCTTACGCCTCCTCACAGGCAGCCCATCTTATGCCTCATCGCAGGCAGCCATCTTATGCCTCATCACGGGCAGCCCATCTTATGCCTCATCACAGGCAGCCCATCTTATGCCTCATCACAGGCAGCCCATCTTATGCCTCATCATAGCCAGCCCATCCTACGCCTCCTCACAGGCAGCCCATCTTATGCCTCATCACAGGCAGCCCATCTTACGCCTCATCACGGGCAGCCCATCTTATGCCTCATCACAGGCAGCCCATCTTATGCCTCATCACAGGCAGCCCATCTTACGCCTCATCACAGGCAGCCCATCTTATGCCTCATCACAGGCAGCCCATCTTACGCCTCATCAAAGGCAGCCCATCTTATGCCTCATCACAGGCAGCCCATCTTACGCCTCATCACGGGCAGCCCATCTTATGCCTCATCACAGGCAGCCCATCTTATGCCTCATCACAGGCAGCCTATCTTTCGCCTCATCATGGCCAGCCCATCTTACGCCTCGTCACAGGCAGCCCATCTTAATCCTTATCACAGCCATCCCATCTTAGACCTTATCACAATCGGCCCATCTTACGCCTCATCACAGCCATCCCATCTTAGACCTCATCACAGGCAGCCCATCTTACGCCTCATCACAGGCAGCCCACCTTACGCCTCATCACAGGCAGCCCATCTTACGCCTCATCACGGGCAGCCCATCTTATGCCTCATCACAGGCAGCTCATCTTATGCCTCATCACAGCCAGCCCATCTTACGCCTCATCACAGGCAGCCCATCTTACGCCTCATCACAGGCAGCCCATCTTATGCCTCATCACAGGCAGCCCATCTTACACCTCATCACAGCCAGCCCATCTTACGCCTCACTACAGCCATCCCATCTTACGCCTCACTACAGCCATCCCATCTTACGCCTCATCACAGCCATCCCATCTTACGCCTCATCACGGGCAGCCCATCTTATGCCTCATCACAGGCAGCCCATCTTATGCCTCATCACAGGCAGCCCATCTTACGCCTTATCATAGCCAGCCCATCTTACACCTCCTCACAGGCAGCCCATCTTATGCCTCATCACAGGCAGCCCATCTTACGCCTCATCACGGGCAGCCCATCATATGCCTCATCACAGGCAGCCCATCTTATGCCTCATCACAGGCAGCCCATCTTACGCCTCATCACAGGCAGCCCATCTTATGCCTCATCACAGGCAGCCCATCTTACGCCTCATCACAGGCAGCCCATCTTATGCCTCATCACAGGCAGCCCATCTTACGCCTCATCACGGGCAGCCCATCTTATGCCTCATCACAGGCAGCCCATCTTATGCCTCATCACAGGCAGCCCATCTTTCGCCTCATCATGGCCAGCCCATCTTGCGCCTCGTCACAGGCAGCCCATCTTAATCCTCATCACAGCCATCCCATCTTAGACCTTATCACAATCAGCCCATCTTACGCCTCATCACAGCCATCCCATCTTAGACCTCATCACAGGCAGCCCATCTTACGCCTCATCACAGGCAGCCCACCTTACGCCTCATCACAGGCAGCCCATCTTACGCCTCATCACGGGCAGCCCATCTTATGCCTCATCACAGGCAGCTCATCTTATGCCTCATCACAGCCAGCCCATCTTACGCCTCACTACAGCCATCCCATCTTACGCCTCACTACAGCCATCCCATCTTACGCCTCATCACAGCCATCCCATCTTACGCCTCATCACGGGCAGCCCATCTTATGCCTCATCACAGGCAGCCCATCTTATGCCTCATCACAGGCAGCCCATCTTACGCCTCATCACAGGCAGCCCATCTTATGCCTCATCACAGGCAGCCCATCTTAATCCTCATCACAGCCATCCCATCTTACACCTCATCACAGGCAGCCCATCTTACCCCTCACCACAGCCATCCCGTCTTACGCCTCACTACAGCCAGCCCATCTTACGCCTCACTACAGCCAGCCCATCTTACACCTCACTACAGCCAGCCCTTCTTACGCCTCATCACAGGCAGCCCATCTTACGCCTCATCACAGTCAGCCCATCTTACGCCTCATCACAGGCAGCCCATCTTACGCCTCACCACAGCCAGCCCATCTTATGCCTCACTACAGCCAGCCCATCTTACGCCTCACTACAGCCAGCCCATCTTACGCCTCATCACAGGCAGCCCATCTTACGCCTCATCACAGGCAGCCCATCTTACGCCTCATCACAGGCAGCCCATCTTACGCCTCATCACAGGCAGCCCATCTTAATCCTCATCACAGCCATCCCATCTTACGCCTCATCACACGCAGCCCATCTTATACCTGATCACAGGCAGCCCAGCGTACGCCTCATCACAGGCAGCCCATCTTACACCTCATCACAGGCAGTCCAATCTTACGCCTCATCACAGGCAGCCCACCTTACGCCTCATCACATCCCGCTCATCTTACGCCACATTACAGCCACCCATCTTGAGCCTCATAGATCCAGCGCATCTTGCGCCTCATCACAGCTAGCTCAGCTTATGTTTCCTCACACTCAGCCCATCTTTCGCCTCATCATACTCAGCCTATCTTATGCCTCATCACGCTCAGCCCATCTTACGTCTTATCGCAGACAGCCTATCTCACGCCTCATCACATTCCACTCATCTTACACATCACCACAGCCAGCCCATCTTACACCTCACCACAGGCAGCCCATCTTACGCCTCATCACTGGCAGCCCATTTTACGCCTCATCACACCCAGCCCATTTTACACCTCATCACAGCCAGCCTATCTTACGGCTCATCATTGGAAAAAAGAGTTTGAAATTGACCGCAGATTTAGCACATTTTCTTTTTGACGCCTCATCACAGCCAACCATCTTACGCCTCGTGACTGCCAGGCCATCTTATGCCTCATCACAGCCCACCCACCCTACGCCTCATCAGAGCCAACCAATCTTACGCCCATCACAGGTTGCCCATCTTATGCCTTATAACAGCCAGCCCATCTTAAGCCTCACCACAGCCAGTCCATCATATGCCTCATCACAGCCACCCCATCTTATGCCTCATCACAGCCAGCCCATCTTACGCCTCATCACAGTCAGCTCATATTATGCCTCACCACAGCCAGTCCATCATATGCCTTATGCCTCATCACAACCATCCCATCTTATGCCTCATCACAGCCAGCCCATTTTACGCCTCACCACAGGCAGCCAATCTTACGCCCCATCACAGTCAGCCCATCTTATGCCTAATCACAGTCAGTCCACCTTACGCCTCATCACAGGCAGCCCATCTCTCGCTTCATTACATCCAGCTCATCTTATACCTCACCACAGTCTGCCAGTCTTACGCCTCATCACAACCAGCTCATTTTCCGCCGTATCATACGCAGCCAATCTTACGCCTCATCACAGCCAGCCCATCCTGCACCTTAACACAACCAGCTCATGTCACAACTCACCACAGTCAGCCCATTTTACGCCTCATCACAATCAGCCCTTCTTATGCCTCATCACAGCCAGCCCATCCTGCGCCTTAACACAACCAGCTCATGTCACGACTCACGACAGTCAGCCCATTTTACGCCTTTTCACAACAGCCCATCCTACGGCTTATTATTGAAAAAATGAGTTTGAAATTAAGCAAAAATTTAGGACATTTTCGTTTTGACACCTCCATCCCACTCCATCATTCTACGCTCCAGCCCCCCAACATCCACTCCCTTCATCATGTGTCAAAATTGCAACAGTTGGAAATTCGAACTCCTCAATTGGAAGAAATTGCAAATTTCAGACAGGGAGTTAGTGGAATTTTTCCCAAACACGCCTTTTTTGACTGAAAAGTAGTGAAGTCTTCCAAATATTGATTGAAAAATAGTAAACAAATCATGTGTGACTACCAAGATACCTCAGTCGGACAATATACAGTGAAGGTAGTGGTGGGGGGGGGGGGGGGGGTATACAATCAAGGTAGTGGGGGGGTATACAGTCAAGATAGTGGTGGGGTGGGGGTATACAAGGTAGTGGGTGGGGTGGGGGTATACAGTCAAGGTAGTGGTGGGGTGGGGATATACAGTCAAGGTAATGGTGGGGGTGGGGTATACAAGGTAGTGGTGGGGTGGGGGTATACATTCAAGGTAATGGTGGGGTGGAGATATACAGTCAAGGTAGTGGTGGGGTGGGGGTATATAAGTTGAGTTCTGAATCTTAAAGATTCACCTAACGAATCGACTGCATTCGCCCTCGGAATTTACAAATCACCAGTTGAAAAAAAATATCATGTCACCCCTTATTTTAAGAGCTCGGGTACTACATGATATGGCTTTTGTTGAAACTTTTTAAATAATACAAACTGCTATCGTGTGTAAAGGGGTTAATACCTGCAGTTGGAAAATTTTGTCTCGGGGTGGGGGGGGGGGGGGGAGGGGTACTAAGAGAATTTCCCATTTCTTGGAATTTTTTGCAGTGGTAGTCGTAATTTGGACATCGAGTGATGGAACCCACCTCCATCCGAGAAATCGAGTGATGGAACCCACCTCCATCCGAGACCCTTTAGCAACGTCGCAAGTTATCAACTTTCGTTGACTTTAAAAAAACACGGACCTACATACATGACGTATTTTTACTACAACGATAGCTATTTTGTAATCATTAAATCATATATGGAATGTGAATTTAATGTTCCAATTAATCACTTTTAATCACCTTTATCGTCGACAGTCAACAATGCCAGTCGTTTATTTGTATCGTATTATAATTTAACTCGAGGTAACTGTTGGGGTCCGGCAAACAGCTTCGAGGTGAAGAATTGCACACTGTTATATATCTTCATACAGGATATTCAAACTCCTCGATACATGCACGTGTGGAATTTTCATGACATTAGATTTAAGTTACGGAAATATTTGGATTATATCAGGAACCGTTCCAGAGAACACAACAACAGGTAATGTTATGTCCACACTGTTCCGCGACAAAGGTAACATCTCGCGATCCACTCGCTCGCTTCAACCTTAAACATTTTATATTTTGCATTTCGTCATCCTGTTTCCTCTGTATTTATCATTTTGAATTTTTGTCAGAAAATTAATATGAAAATAATCATCTGAAATTTACTGCTCTATCGTCAGCTGACCTGTTTGATGTCCACATGCTCCAGTAAAGTATAAAGTTTATTTTATGTTTAATTAAGTGGAAAGGAGGGTGAAAACGCGAGCTTTAATAATAATACGTCGTGTACCGATAATTATACAATAACATGATTTTCGAGGGCATTGGGTACCATTACTGGAACGCCATCTATGATTAGCAGCCCGGCAGTCATTAATTAACCGAGACGTTAATGGGTATGGGGCTGCTAATAACAGATGTAAGTCCAGTAATGGAGCCAAACCACTCCTCAGAAAATCATGTTATTATTATTATTATTATTATCAATAATAATAGAAATTATCAGAACGATTTTCGACCCTTTTGGATTTATTTTGTGTCGAGAAAAGAATCTTTACTTAGCAGTTTAAGGCCGCACACTTGTATTTGTTCAATCAATACAAGTGGGAGCACGGTGGCTCAGTGGTACACTGTTGGACTTCTGTGCTAGAAATCTCGAGTTCGATGCCCGCCTGAGACGACCCGCGTTGTGTCCTTGGGCAAGGAGGCTCTTATCCCGGTTGCTAAGGCGTTTAATACGTCGACGGTGCACATGTCTTCAACTGCTGTAACCCTGCTTGAGCGGAGCTTGAACAGAGTTAGAATGTTGAGGAGCTAACAGTTGCTCGTTGATGTTCGGTGGTTCTCTCCGGGTACTCCGGCTTCCTCCACCGGTAAAACTGTCACGGTCACGATTAGCCATTGTTCATAAGTATTTGACCTTAAACACCAATAAATAAATAAATAAATAAATAAATAAATAAATAAATAAATAGATAACACCAGTGAAATGTAAACAGATTTCCAGAAATGACGCCATGAACATAACGTCAGCGCGTGCTAGCCTGTCCGCGGGCGCTAATGACTTAAAATAGCCATTAGCGACAGACTATGCTTTACAATCTTTGTTTAAGGTTTATTATGCTCCCTTGTAGGCTGTGTCAATTAGTATTAACATCAAGGTAGCGTACAATGAATTGATAATAATATAGACTCCATCCTGTTTTAAGTCATTTGATGATATGTTTTTATTCAGTCACGCTTTAGGGTACTCCCACTTCATCGATCGTCATCAAATTTGGAACATCTCAAACAATTCAATTCTTGTAAAACTGATACCTTACATTGTTTTAAATTTTCACCCACTATTAAAGCGATGTGAACTTTACGATTTTATCTTTAATCTTTTAATACGAATTGTTTCACTGAGCACATTTTTCTATTATTTCCAGCGATATTTACACCTCAATCAGGGACGCCGGAGCCGGGGGGCTAGGGGGGGCTTTAACCCCCCCCCCCCCCCCACTCCCACTCCCCAACCATATCTTTTTCATTGGATGGGGCTGCTCTGTCTGATAAACGACCAAGCCTAAATATGGTTCGACGACATTCTTGTTTCCAGTTTCCGCGAGAAATGTCAGGACTTTCTTGGTTTCTCGTCAAAATATCTGATTATCAGTGTTGTTACTACACATCATTAGTCATTCTTTGTTCGTCCCTTGAATGAATGTGCGGGTTATCAAGTAAAAGTCGCCAGTCGCGTTCGATGAGATTATGCTCCTCACGCAGGCCGCCTGTGTGTGTATGTGGGGGGGGGGGGGGGGGGGGGGGGCATAACCTTATCAAACGCGAACTGCGTATATTTTTCACATCATGTCAAAAATTGAGTTTATTAACACTCAGTATACAAACCACGAATACTATTCTCGATTGAGACTCAATCGAGAATAGTATTCGTGGTTTGTATACTGAGTGTTAATAAACTAGGGTCGGCTCGCCATGCCGTTACACCACGCCCCCCAGCCCCCCCCCCCCCCCCCCCAGTCCGAAATTCGCTCCGGCGACCCTGTCAATAAAATGCGGCCAGTGTGTATAATAATAACACTTGGGCTGGCCGCTGATTTGTCGTGATTCTCAGTTGAGAAGGCGGCCACTGATATGCCGCGGTTCTCAGATGAGAAGGCGGCCGCTGATTTGTCGCGGTTCTCAGATGAGAAGGCAGCCACTGATTTGTAGCAGTACTTAGGGGGAGACGGCCTTGATTAATCCTGTGCTTTCAAATGCTTCATATTACTTCCGGTTATTTCAATCATTAAACATAGTATGACATACGACACCTCAATCATAAATCAGTATGACATCCGACCATTTCAATCATTAAAGTTCGTATGACATCCGACACTTCAATCATTAAAACCATATGGCATCCGATACTTCAATCATTAAAGCCAGTATGACATCCGGCCATTTCAATCATTATAGCCAGTATGACATCCGACAATTTCAATCATTAAAGTCCGTATGACATCCGACCATTTCAATCATTAAAGTCCGTATGACATCCGACACTTCAATCATTATAGCCAGTATGACATTGGGTCATTTCAATCATTATAACCAAATATGACATCCGGTCATCTTTTTCACTATAGCCAATATGACATCCGGTCATCTTATTCACCATAGCCAATATGACAACCAGCCGTCTTATTCACTATAGCCAATAGGATATCCGGTCATCTTATTCACTATAGCCAATATGACATCAGGTCATCTTATTCACTATAGCCAATATCGCACCCGGCCATCTTATTCACTACAGCCAATATGACATCCATCATCTTATTCACTATAGCCAATATGACATCCAGTCATCTTATTCACAATAGCCAATATGACATTAGGTCATCTTATTCACCATAGCCAATATGACATCTACTCATCTTATTCACTATAGCCAATATGACATCCGGTCATCTTATTCACTATAGCCAATATGACAACCAGCCGTCTTATTCACTATAGCCAATAGGATATCCGGTCATCTTATTCACTATAGCCAATATGACATCAGGTCATCTTATTCACTATAGCCAATATCGCACCCGGCCATCTTATTCACTACAGCCAATATGACATCCATCATCTTATTCACTATAGCCAATATGACATCCAGTCATCTATTCACTATAGCCAATATGACATCCAGTCATCTTATTCACAATAGCCAATATGACATTAGGTCATCTTATTCACCATAGCCAATATGACATCTACTCATCTTATTCACTATAGCCAATATGACATCCGGTCATCTTATTCACTATAGCCAATATGACATCCGGTCATCTTATTCACTATAGCCAATATGACATCAGGTCATCTTATTCACTATAGCCAATATGACATCTACTCATCTTATTCACTATAGCCACTATGACACCCGGTTATCTTATTCACCATAGCCAATATGACATCCGGTCATCATTTTCACTATAGCCAATATGACATCCGGTCATCTTATTCACTATAGCCAATATAACATCCGGCCATCTTATTCACTATAGCCAATATGACATCCGGCCGTCTTATTCACTATAGTTAATAGGACATCCGGTCCTCTTATTCACTATAGCCAATATGACATCAGGTCATCTTATTCACTATAGCCAATATCGCACCCGGCCATCTTATTCACCATAGCCAATATGACATCCGGCCATCTTATTCACTATAGCCAATATGACATCAGGTCATCTTATTCACTATAGCCAATATCGCAACCGGCCATCTTCTTCACCATAGCCAATATGACATTCGGTCATCTTATTCACTATAGCCAATATGACACCCAGCCATCTTATTCACTATAGCCAACATGACACCCGGTCATCTTTACCATACGCAATATGACATCCGGTCATCTTATTCACCAAAAACTTTTCGTCAAAAGGGAATGGCAGGAAGACAGCCTCTCAGGCTATGCCATTTCCTTGCAGCGCGTTCAACTATAACCTCTTTTATTGTTATCGTGTATATTATTATGCTGCAAATAAATCAATCAATCAATCAATCAATCACTATAGCCAATATGACACCCGGTCATCTTATTCACCATAGCCAATATGACGTCCAGTCATCTTATTCACCATAGCCAATATGACACCCGGTCATCTTATTCACCATAGCCAATATGACACCTGCCCATCTTATTCACTATAGCCAATATGACATCCGGTCATCTTATTCACTATAGCCAATATGACATCCGGTCATCTTATTCACCATGGCCAATATGACATCCGGCCATCTTATTCACTATAGCCAATATGACATCCGGTCATTTTATTCACTTTACCCAATGTGACATCCGGTCATCTTATTCACCATAGCCAATATGACATCCGGCCGTCTTATTCACTATAGCCAATGTGACATCCGATCATCTTATTCATTATAGCCAACATGACATCAGGTCATCTTATTCACTATAGCCAATATCGCACCCGGCCATCTTCTTCACCATGACATCCAACCATTTCAATTAGTACAGCAAGTTTGACATCTGGCACCACACTTGTAAACTTCTAAATGAAGTTGTTAATGCCAATTCGTGCATAAGCAATATCCAAAAACACACTCTCAGCAACACCTGCATCTACACCCCTGCGAAAACTGCACCCAAACATACACTCTCCGCAACACCTGTATCTACACCCCTGGGAAAACTGCACCCAAACGCACGCTCTGTGCAACACCTGTATCTACACCCCTGGAAAAACTGCCCATAAAACCACACCGCTCCTCGCGGCAACCTGAATCTCCTCCCCGGTGAGATCTGACACTACAACCGCACCCTCCCAACAAAACCTGTCTCAATGTCCCTGCGAAAACTATCCATACAACTGCACCGCTCTTTGGAACAACCTATATCAATGTTCCTGTGAAAACTGACACTACTTCTAGCAACACCTGTAGAAAGCCTCCCAAACACCTGTAGGCAGCCTCCCCCACAACACCTGTAGGTAGCCTCTCCCACAACGCCTGTAGGGAGCCTCCCCACAACATCTGTAGGAAGCCTCGCCACAACCCCTGTAGGCAGTATCCCCTACAACACCTGTAGGAAGCCTCCCCCACAACACCTGTAAGCAGTCTCTCAAACAACACCTGTAGGAAGCCTCCCCCAAACACCTGTAGGAAGCCTCCCCCACAAGACCTGTAGGAAACCTCCCAAACAACACCTGTAGGAAGTCTCCCCATAACGCCTTAGGAAGCCTCCCCACAGCACGTGTAGGAAGCCCCAACCACAACACTTGTATGCAGCCTCCTCACAACACCTCCAGGCAGCCTCCCCACATCACCTCTAGGCATCCACCCCCACAACACCTGTAGGAAGCCTCATCACAACACCTACAGGAAGCCTCCCCCACAACATCCGTAGAATCTTCCCCCACAACACCTGAAGAAAGCCTCCCCCACAACACCTCTATCCACTACCATATGCAAACAGATTATAACTCTGAATGTGATTTTCACTTTCTTGAAATTCGCTGACTCGAGCAGAAGGCACTTTAATATACCGGTCTGGTTAATTATCTTGAAAAAAATTTAATAAAATTAAACCACATATATACATGATAATTATATGAAAGGAAGTTCATGCTGAGTAACAGGTCCGTCATTAGCAACATTTCTCATTAATCGCTATGCTAGATTATAAACTCTTTTCCTGCAAACGATGCCATCACTTTGTGCCTCTTTCTCTTCTTAGATGATTAGATTATCTTTTTCATGATGAATTCTACTCTGATCCGATGTGCGATTTATAATGAACTAGCTTGGAGCACGTCTGATGTTCGAATTGTAATGAACTAGCTTGGAGCTCTATGTTGTGTGATTTATAATGAACTATCTTGGAGCTCCATGATGTGCGATTTGTAATGAATTAGCTTGGAGCACGTCTGATGTGCGATTTGTAATGAACCAGCTTGGAGCACGTCTGATGTGCGATTTGTAATGAACTAGCTTGGAGCACGTCTGATGTTCGAATTGTAATGAACTAGCTTGGAGCACGTCTGATGTGCGATTTGTAATGAACTAGCTTGGAGCACGTCTGATGTGCGATTTGTAATGAACCAGCTTGGAGGACGTCTAATGTGCGATTTGTAATGAACCAGCTTGGAGCACGTCTGATGTGCGATTTGTAATGAACTAGCTTGGAGCACGTCTGATGTGCGATTTGTAATGAACTAGCTTGGAGCACGTCTGATGTGCGATTTGTAATGAACCAGCTTGGAGCACGTCTGATGTTCGAATTGTAATGAACCAGCTTGGAGCACGTCTCATGTGCGATTTGTAATGAACCAGCTTGGAGCACGTCTGATGTGCGATTTGTAATGAACTAGCTTGGAGCACGTCTGATGTGCGATTTGTAATGAACCAGCTTGGAGGACGTCTAATGTGCGATTTGTAATGAACCAGCTTGGAGCACGTCTGATGTTCGAATTGTAATGAACCAGCTTGGAGCACGTCTGATGTGCGATTTGTAATGAACCAGCTTGGAGCACGTCTGATGTGCGATTTGTAATGAACCAGCTTGGAGGACGTCTAATGTGCGATTTGTAATGAACCAGCTTGGAGCACGTCTGATGTGCGATTTGTAATGAACTAGCTTGGAGCACGTCTGATGTGCGATTTGTAATGAACTAGCTTGGAGCACGTCTGATGTGCGATTTGTAATGAACTAGCTTGGAGCACGTCTGATGTTCGAATTGTAATGAACTAGCTTGGAGCTCTGTGATGTGCGATTTGTAATGAACAAGCTTGGAGCTCTATGTTGTGTGATTTATAATGAACTATCTTGGAGCTCCATGATGTGTGATTTATAATGAACTATCTTGGAGCTCCATGATGTGTGATTTATAATGAACTATCTTGGAGCTCCATGATGTGTGATTTATAATGAACTAGCTTGGAGCTCTATGATGTGTGATTTATAATGAACTAGCTTGGAGCTCTATGATGTGTGATTTATAATGAACTATCTTGGAGCTCCATGATGTGTGATTTATAATGAACTAGCTTGGAGCTCTATGATGTGTGATTTATAATGAACTAGCTTGGAGCTCTATGATGTGTGATTTATAATGAACTAGCTTGGAGCTCTATGGTGTGCGATTTGTAATGAACAAGCTTGGAGCTCTATGTTGTGTGATTTATAATGAACTATCTTGGAGCTCCATGATGTGTGATTTATAATGAACTAGCTTGGAGCTCTAAGATGTGTGATTTATAATGAAGTAGCTTGGAGCTCTATGATGTGTGATTTATAATGAACTATCTTGGAGCTCTATGATGTGTGATTTATAATGAACTAGCTTGGAGCTCTATGATGTGTGATTTATAATGAACTAGCTTGGAGCTCTATGATGTGTGATTTATAATGAACTATCTTGGAGCTCCATGATGTGTGATTTATAATGAACTAGCTTGGAGCTCTATGATGTGTGACTTATAATGAACTAGCTTGGAGCTCTATGATGTGTGACTTATAATGAACTAGCTTGGAGCTCTATGATGTGTGATTTATAATGATATATCTTGGAGCACTACGATGTGTGATTTATAATGAACTATCTTGGAGCTCTATGATGTGTGATTTATAATGAACGAGCTTGGAGCTCTATGATGTGTGATTTATAATGAACTATCTAGGAGCTCTATGATGTGTGATTTATAATGAACTATCTTGGAGCTCCATGATGTGTGATTTATAATGAACTGGCTTGGAGCTCTATGATGTGTGATTTATAATGAACTATCTTGGAGCTCTATGATGTGTGATTTATAATGCAGTAGCTTGGAGCTCTATGATGTGTGATTTATAATGAACTGGCTTGGAGCTCCATGATGTGCGATTTGTAATGAACCAGCTTGGAGCACGTCTGATGTGCGATTTGTAATGAACTAGCTTGGTGCACGTCTGATGTGCGATTTGTAATGAACCAGCTTGGAGCACGTCTGATGTGCGATTTGTAATGAACCAGCTTGGAGCACGTCTGATGTGCGATTTGTAATGAACCAGCTTGGAGCACGTCTGATGTGCGATTTGTAATGAACCAGCTTGGAGCACGTCTGAGGTGCGATTTGTAATGAACTAGCTTGGAGCACGTCTGATGTGCGATTTGTAATGAACCAGCTTGGAGCACGTCTGATGTGCGATTTGTAATGAACCAGCTTGGAGGACGTCTAATGTGCGATTTGTAATGAACCAGCTTGGAGCACGTCTGATGTGCGATTTGTAATGAACCAGCTTGGAGCACGTATGATGTGCGATTTGTAATGAACTAGCTTGGAGCACGTCTGATGTTCGAATTGTAATGAACTAGCTTGGAGCTGTATGATGTGTGTTTTATAATGAACTATCTTGGAGCTCTATGATGTGTGATTTATAATGAACTAGCTTGGAGCTCTATGATGTGTGAGTTATAATGAAGTAGCTTGGAGCTCTGTGATGTGTGATTTATAATGAACTATCTTGGAGCTCTATGATGTGTGATTTATAATGAACTAGCTTGGAGCTCTATGATGTGTGATTTATAATGAACTAGCTTGGAGCTCTATGATGTGTGATTTATAATGAACTATCTTGGAGCTCTATGATGTGTGATTTATAATGAACTAGCTTGGAGCTCTATGATCTGTGATTTATAATGAACTATCTTGGAGCTCTATGATGTGTGATTTATAATGAACTAGCTTGGAGCTCTATGATGGGTGATTTATAATGAACTAGCTTGGAGCTCTATGGTGTGTGATTTATAATGAACTATTTCGGAGCTCTCTGATGTGTGAGTTATAATGAACTATCTTGGAGCTCTCTGATGTGTGATTTATAATGAACTGGCCTGGAGCTCTATGATGTGTGATTTATAATGAACTATCTTGGAGCTCTATGATGTGTGACTTATAACGATCTAGCTTGGAGCTCTATGATGTGTGATTTATAATGAACTATCTTGGAGCTCTATGATGTGTGATTTATAATGAACTATCTTGGAGCTCTATGATGTGTGATTTGTAATGAACTAGCTTGGAGCTCTATGATGTGTGATTTATAATCAACTATCTTGGAGCTCTCTGGTGTGTGATTTATAATGAAGTAGCTTGGAGCTCTATGATGTGTGATTTATAATCAACTAGCTTGGAGCTCTATGGTGTGTGATTTATAATCACCTAGCTTGGAGCTCTATGATGTGTGATTTATAATGAAGTAGCTTGGAGCTCTATGATGTGTGATTTATAATGAACTATCTTGGAGCTCTATGATGTGTGATTTGTAATGAACTATTTTGGAGCTCTATGATGTGTGATTTATAATCAACTAGCTTGGAGCTCTATGGTGTGTGATTTATAATCACCTAGCTTGGAGCTCTATGATGTGTGATTTATAATGAACTATCTTGGAGCTCTCTGATGTGTGATTTATAATGAACTATCTTGGAGCTCTCTGATGTGTGATTTATAATGAACTAGCTTGGAGCTCTATGGTGTGTGATTTATAATCACCTAGCTTGGAGCTCTCTGGTATGTGATTTATACTGAAGTAGCTTGGAGCTCTATGATGTGTGATTTATAATGAACTATCTTGGAACTCCATGATGTGTGATTTATAATGAACTGGCTTGGAGCTCTATGTTGTGTGATTTATAATGAACTATCTTGGAGCTCCATGATGTGTGATTTATAATGAACTAGCTTGGAGCTCTAAGATGTGTGATTTATAATGAAGTAGCTTGGAGCTCTATGATGTGTGATTTATAATGAACTATCTTGGAGCTCTATGATGTGTGATTTATAATGAACTAGCTTGGAGCTCTATGATGTGTGATTTATAATGAACTAGCTTGGAGCTCTATGATGTGTGATTTATAATGAACTATCTTGGAGCTCCATGATGTGTGATTTATAATGAACTAGCTTGGAGCTCTATGATGTGTGATTTATAATGAACTAGCTTGGAGCTCTATGATGTGTGATTTATAGTGAACTAGCTTGGAGCTCTATGATGTGTGATTTATAATGAACTGGCTTGGAGCTCTATGATGTGCGATTTATAATGAACTGGCCTGGAGCTCTATGATGTGTGATTTATAATGCAGTAGCTTGGAGCTCTATGATGTGTGATTTATAATGAACTAGCTTGGAGCTCCATGATGTGTGATTTATAATGAACTATCTTGGAGCTCTATGATGTGTGATTTATAATGAACTAGCTTGGAGCTCTATGATGTGTGATTTATAATGAACTAGCTTGGAGCTCTATGATGTGTGATTTATAATGAACTAGCTTGGAGCTCTATGATGTGTGATTTATAATGAACTATCTTGGAGCTCCATGATGTGTGATTTATAATGAACTGGCTTGGAGCTCTATGATGTGTGATTTATAATGAACTAGCTTGGAGCTCTATGATGTGTGATTTATAATGAACTATCTTGGAGCTCTATGATGTGTGATTTATAATGAACTATCTTGGGGCTCTATGATGTGTGATTTATAATGAACTAGCTTGGAGCTCTATGATGTGTGATTTATAATGAACTAGCTTGGAGCTCTATGATGTGTGATTTATAATGAACTATCTTGGAGCTCCATGATGTGTGATTTATAATGAACTAGCTTGGAGCTCTATGATGTGTGATTTATAATGAACTAGCTTGGAGCTCTATGATGTGTGATTTATAGTGAACTAGCTTGGAGCTCTATGATGTGTGATTTATAATGAACTGGCTTGGAGCTCTATGATGTGTGATTTATAATGAACTGGCCTGGAGCTCTATGATGTGTGATTTATAATGCAGTAGCTTGGAGCTCTATGATGTGTGATTTATAATGAACTAGCTTGGAGCTCCATGATGTGTGATTTATAATGAACTATCTTGGAGCTCTATGATGTGTGATTTATAATGAACTAGCTTGGAGCTCTATGATGTGTGATTTATAATGAACTAGCTTGGAGCTCTATGATGTGTGATTTATAATGAACTAGCTTGGAGCTCTATGATGTGTGATTTATAATGAACTATCTTGGAGCTCCATGATGTGTGATTTATAATGAACTGGCTTGGAGCTCTATGATGTGTGATTTATAATGAACTAGCTTGGAGCTCTATGATGTGTGATTTATAATGAACTATCTTGGAGCTCTATGATGTGTGATTTATAATGAACTATCTTGGGGCTCTATGATGTGTGATTTATAATGAACTAGCTTGGAGCTCTATGATGTGTGATTTATAATGAACTAGCTTGGAGCTCTATGATGTGTGATTTATAATGAACTAGCTTGGAGCTCTATGATGTGTGATTTATAATGAACTAGCTTGGAGCTCTATGATGTGTGATTTATAATGATATATCTTGGAGCACTACGATGTGTGATTTATAATGAACTATCTTGGAGCTCTATGATGTGTGATTTATAATGAACGAGCTTGGAGCTCTATGATGTGTGATTTATAATGAACTATCTTGGAGCTCTATGATGTGTGATTTATAATGAACTATCTTGGAGCTCCATGATGTGTGATTTATAATGAACTGGCTTGGAGCTCTATGATGTGTGATTTATAATGAACTATCTTGGAGCTCTATGATGTGTGATTTATAATGCAGTAGCTTGGAGCTCTATGATGTGTGATTTATAATGAACTGGCTTGGAGCTCCATGATGTGCGATTTGTAATGAACCAGCTTGGAGCACGTCTGATGTGCGATTTGTAATGAACCAGCTTGGAGCACGTCTGATGTGCGATTTGTAATGAACCAGCTTGGAGCACGTCTGATGTGCGATTTGTAATGAACCAGCTTGGAGCACGTCTGAGGTGCGATTTGTAATGAACTAGCTTGGAGCACGTCTGATGTGCGATTTGTAATGAACCAGCTTGGAGCACGTCTGATGTGCGATTTGTAATGAACCAGCTTGGAGGACGTCTGATGTGCGATTTGTAATGAACCAGCTTGGAGCACGTCTGATGTGCGATTTGTAATGAACCAGCTTGGAGCACGTATGATGTGCGATTTGTAATGAACTAGCTTGGAGCACGTCTGATGTTCGAATTGTAATGAACTAGCTTGGAGCTGTATGATGTGTGTTTTATAATGAACTATCTTGGAGCTCTATGATGTGTGATTTATAATGAACTAGCTTGGAGCTCTATGATGTGTGATTTATAATGAACTAGCTTGGAGCTCTATGATGTGTGATTTATAATGAACTAGCTTGGAGCTCTATGATGTGTGATTTATAATGAACTATCTTGGAGCTCTATGATGTGTGATTTATAATGAACTAGCTTGGAGCTCTATGATCTGTGATTTATAATGAACTATCTTGGAGCTCTATGATGTGTGATTTATAATGAACTAGCTTGGAGCTCTATGATGGGTGATTTATAATGAACTAGCTTGGAGCTCTATGGTGTGTGATTTATAATGAACTATTTTGGAGCTCTCTGATGTGTGAGTTATAATGAACTATCTTGGAGCTCTCTGATGTGTGATTTATAATGAACTGGCCTGGAGCTCTATGATGTGTGATTTATAATGAACTATCTTGGAGCTCTATGATGTGTGACTTATAACGATCTAGCTTGGAGCTCTATGATGTGTGATTTATAATGAACTATCTTGGAGCTCTATGATGTGTGATTTATAATGAACTATCTTGGAGCTCTATGATGTGTGATTTGTAATGAACTAGCTTGGAGCTCTATGATGTGTGATTTATAATCAACTATCTTGGAGCTCTCTGGTGTGTGATTTATAATGAAGTAGCTTGGAGCTCTATGATGTGTGATTTATAATCAACTAGCTTGGAGCTCTATGGTGTGTGATTTATAATCACCTAGCTTGGAGCTCTATGATGTGTGATTTATAATGAAGTAGCTTGGAGCTCTATGATGTGTGATTTATAATGAACTATCTTGGAGCTCTATGATGTGTGATTTGTAATGAACTATTTTGGAGCTCTATGATGTGTGATTTATAATCAACTAGCTTGGAGCTCTATGGTGTGTGATTTATAATGAACTGGCTTGGAGCTCTATGGTGTGTGATTTATAATCACCTAGCTTGGAGCTCTATGATGTGTGATTTATAATGAAGTAGCTTGGAGCTCTATGATGTGTGATTTATAATGAACTAGCTTGGAGCTCTATGATGTGCGATTTGTAATGAACTGGCTTGGAGCTTCATGATGTATGATTTATAATGAACTAGCTTAGAGCTCTATGATGTGTGATTTATAATGAACTAGCTTGGAGCTCTATGATGTGTGATTTATTATGAACTAGCTTGGAGCTCCATGATGTATGATTTATAATGAACTAGCTTGGAGCTCTAAGATGTGTGATTTATAATGAAGTAGCTTGGAGCTCTCTGATGTGTGATTTATAATGAACTATCTTGGAGCTCTATGATGTGTGATTTATAATGAACTATCTTGGAGCTCTATGATGTGTGATTTATAATGAACTGGCTTGGAGCTCTATGATGTGTGATTTATAATTAAGTAGCTTGGTCCTCTATGATGTGTGATTTATAATGAACTAGCTTGGAGCTCTATGATGTGTGATTTATAATGAACTATCTTGGTGCTCCATGATGTGTGATTTATAATGAACTCTCTTGGAGCTCTATGGTGTGTGATTTGTAATGAACTAGCTTGGAGCTCTGTTGTGTGCGATTTATAATGCACTAGCTTCGAGCACGTTTGACGCAATGTTTAGAGCACTGGACGTCAGATCAAAGGCAGCAAGTTCGACCATGACCTATCTGCGTGGCCCAAGTGGATGAACGCTTGAGTTTACCCTGTACACGCATATTGGATGGAGAGAGAGAGAGAGAGAGAGAGAGAGAGAGAGAGAGAGAGAGAGAGAGAGAGAGAGAAAGCGAGAGAGAAAGCGAGAGAGAGAGAGAAAGCGAGAGAGAGAGATAGAGAGAGAGAGAGAGAGAGAGAGAGAGAGAGAGGCAGAGGCAGGGCAGAGAGAGATAGAGACAGAGAGAGTGAGAGGAGGGAGGCTGGCAGGCAGGCAGGCAGGCAGGCAGGCAGGCAGGCAGGCAGGCAGGCAGGCAGGCAGGCAGGCAGGCAGGCAGGCAGGCAGGCAGGCAGGCAGGCAGGCAGGCAGGCAGAGAAAGGGAGGGAGAGTGAGAGATAGAGAGGAAGCAAACAATCCTCTTTCACGTAAATCACGATAATTGTTAGCAATAATAAATGTGAAAAAAATGAGCTCACAGTTACATGTTAGTGCTTCATCACATGCACAGCGCAACCTCAACGAGTGTGTCTGAGAGCTATTCATCCCAAGTATTTATCTTAGCGACAGTTTCAAAATAGGTCAAATACTGAAACCATGTCGTCGCCTGAGTGTTGGAATGTCCTATGTCCCCTGTGGGATGTCCTATGTCCCCTGTGGGACATAGGACATTCCAGCACTCAGGCGGCGAGGTGTCTTTGCCTACCCCATCAAAAGTTCGTGTTAGAGGCGCTTCCAATGTTTTGATGTGATTGTGTAGACTGCCACCCGCTCCATTCTCCAAGGTACACATTTCATTATGAAATTTACAATTGTCACTTTCACTTCTTGTACCTAACCCATTATCCTGAACACCCGAAGGTGCTGTTAAGTGGCTCATTCTAATTAGAAGTTCGTCCTTATTCCTTAAAATTCCCGTTCCAGAATGTACGGAGCGATCTACAATAATCTTACAATAACAGATACCAGAATAGCCGTAATAATGCTAACAATCTGGATATAAAGTCCACGTAACTGAGACCAAGGCGGCCATCGTATATTGACGAGAGTATTTCACTACGGGACAATCTGGGTATAAATACCACATAACTACGACCGAGGCGGTCATCGTGTATTGACGAGAGTGTTTCACTGCAGGTCAATCTCGGTATAAATAGCACATAATTGCGACCAACGCGGTCATCGAGTGTTGACGAGAGTATTTCACTGCAAGACAATGTGGGTATAAAAAAAACACATAGCTATTTCACTGCAGGAAAATCTGGGTATCAATAGCACATAACTGCGACCAAGGCGGTTATCGTGTATTGACGAGAGTATTTCACTGCAGGACAATCTGGGTATAAATACCACTTAAATGCGACCAATCCGGTCATTGTGTATTGGCGGGAGTCTTTCACTGCAGGACAATCTGGGTATCAATGGCACATAACTGCGACCAAGGCGGTCATACTGTATTGGCGAGAGTATTTCACTCCACGACAATCTGGGTATTAATACCACATAACAGCGGCCAAGGCGGCCATCGTGTATTTACGAGAGTATTTAACTGCAGGTCAATCTGGGTATAAATACCACATAACTGCGACCAAGGAAACACAAAGCAATAATATTCCAGTATTTTCCTATATATATCAGACACAGCCTCAACCCTTGCTGTTCCCGTTATCTCGACAACAACCCACAGGACCAACATGACCTCTTGCATGGTCCGTTGAGTATCCGGTGAACTCCTGTGGCGTAACTCCCGTGCGAGAACGTTTGTACACTCTTGGACCCATCGTGGTGGCAACACCATTATTGGAGCCTCTGTCATCCATACATGTTGCTGGACCAACGACTGCGCTTTTAGTTAGATATAGGGCTCCAGTCAGCGGTGTCTTGCACCGAACATCGGGTTCACCTGAATTTGGAGTATTAGCTTCCCAACTCCAGGCTAGGTCCAACTATCTGACCGGAGTCGACTGCTACCTGGAATACAGATATCGTTACAATTTGTACTTATAGACGTTGAAGCTCACTGAACATCTTAAGTGTCTGCAGGGTCTGCTGAATCAGCATTTAGAAAGGGTGAAGGGTGACCGCGGGTTCCCATGCTCCTGCAGTCTCGCTCAACTCCTGTGTTTCGAAGCATCCTTTCATCACCTGTACATCATACAGGCAACGTGCCGTGTTTGCATATAATGTCCATAAGTTCACTAACATCTGCATTTCCTTCTTTCACCTCACTTGTCATTCAATGGTCAAAGAATATCCTTAGAAAACGTCAAACAATTACATCCATTGGCATTTCATCTCACCTCTGCCGCCAGTAGTAGCCTTTCCTATTCTCTTATATATGCTGAGTCAAAAAAGAAAGTATAATAGAAACAAATGTGAAAAAAATAGCATTAAGGATGAAATTTAATAGTTCTGATGTTGCATGTTTGTGGACAAGAAGTCATGCAAAAAGTTTAATGAAATGTTGTTGTTGTCCACCCTGCCGTATACAATTTTGCTACGGATTTCAAAATAGCACGTGCTACCAGAGAATGTCAAATTGAATGGGTGACCGACGATTTTCTTTGTGTTATGTTGTGCTAGAGAGCCTGGGTTATTGAGAAAACACGCCAGTTTTTGTCTTCCTACATTTTTAAAAATGCCAAGGTTAATCGAAAATCAGAGGTTGCGTGCCATTGGTATGCATGGGGATGGGATGCCTCCAGATGAGCTCGCTGCTGAGTTCGGAGTCACTGTGGTCACTATTTACCTTCCCATTGGAAGGTATAGAACCACTGGATCTACTGCCGACCGACCGCGTTCAGGTCGACCAATCGTTACGACCCCCTGCACAAGACCGTCACATCAGGACGTCTCACTTGCGGGATCGCTTCCTTCCGGCGACGAGGACAGCAGTAATTACTTCTGGTAGAACTAACAATAGAATCAGTGCACAAAATGTCCGCAACAGACTCGCTGAACTGGCATCCGAAGTAGGCGTCCATACCACGGACCAATCCTTACCCAGCGTCATCGTACCGTCAGAACGGAATGGGTACGTCAGCGTGTTCGCTGGACTCAGCAGCGTTGGAACATAGTTCTTTTTAGTGATGAATCACGATTTTGTTTACGGTTCGTTGATGGTAAGGCAAGAGTGTATCGCCGACGAGGAGAACGGGTTTCTGATGCTTGAGTGCGGGAATGCGACCGTTTCGACGGAGGTACTGGAATGGTTTGGGCAGGAATTCCCTTGCACCATCGAATGCAGTTGATCTTCATCGATGGTAATCTGAATGGACAACGACATAGGGACGAAATTCTTAACGCTGTTGTAATCCCGTTGTTCAACGCTAACGTCGGATTGCAGTTATTCCAGCAAGACAATGCCCGATATCACGTGGCGCGTATCTGTCGTGACTTTCCCGAGTAGCAGAGCATCGAACTTCCCTGACCCCCACTTTCGTCAGATTTGTAGCCAATCGAGTATCTGTGGGATCAATTGGACCGTCGCGTACGACTTCATGATCTTCACATGTTAGGCGATTTATGTAATGTTCTAAAGCAGGAGTGGAACGCAATACCACGGGGTGACATCCAGAGACTTATCAGGCCAATGCGCCGTCGATGTCTTGCCATCCAAGAGGCAAACTGTGGACATACACGCTATTGACTGCATGTGTGAACTTTTTGCGACATCCTGACGTGACTCTGGCAAGAGTAAGAATATGAAATTATGCAAACTCATACAGCTAGAATCGAAATATGAATTTACAAAGTTTATTATACTTTCTTTTTTCAACTCATTATGTATATTTATGGTAGAGTGATTTTTCTACAATACGAATGTGAATTCTTTAGATGGAGGTGATGGAGTATAATTTCAAGATAAGTCACAAGTACGATCGTAAATGATTTTTATGTTCGTAAACTCTACACATCAAAGTCTGCAACCCACCTCCCCCATCCCGACTTTCTCTTTCTTTTATAGTCCCTATGATGTCACAGCTTCAAGACCAATGAAATCACATTTACTAAAAGTCCAGTGAGTCCTGCGGTAGCGTCCTGTAACTTCGGTGAAACATTCAGCCCGCCGGTGTTGCACCAAGTACACTTCACTACTCACATTTCAGCGCAGAGTACACAAAAGCCGCTAAGAGAATAAAGGTGGGGCGAGATGGATATCACAAATACACAAAAGGCCACGTGGAAAATAAAGGTGGGGAGACATGGATATCACAAGTACACAAAAGGCCACGTGGAGAATAAAGGTGAGGCGATATGGATATCACAAGTACACAAAAGGCCACGTGGAAAATAAAGGTGGGGCGACATGGATATCACAAGTACACAAAAGGCCACGTGGAAAATAAAGGTGGGGCGACATGGATATCACAAGTACTCAAAAGGCCACGTGGAGAATAAAGGTGAGGCGATATGGATATCACAAGTACACAAAAGGCCACGTGGAAAATAAAGGTGGAGCGACATGGATATCACAAGTACTCAAAAGGCCACGTGGAGAATAAAGGTGAGGCGATATGGATATCACAAGTACACAAAAGGCCACGTGGAAAATAAAGGTGGGGCGACATGGATATCACAAGTACACAAAAGGCCACGTGGAAAATAAAGGTGGGGCGACATGGATATCACAAGTACTCAAAAGGCCACGTGGAGAATAAAGGTGGGGCGACATGGATATCACAAGTACACAAAAGGCCACATGGAGAATAAAGGTGAGGCGATATGGATATCACCAGTACACAAAAGGCCACGTGGAAAATAAAGGTGGAGCGACATGGATATCACAAGTACTCAAAAGGCCACGTGGAGAATAAAGGTGAGGCGATATGGATATCACAAGTACACAAAAGGCCACGTGGAAAATAAAGGTGGGGCAACATGGATATCACAAGTACACAAAAGGCCACGTGGAAAATAAAGGTGGGGCGACATGGATATCACAAGTACTCAAAAGGCCACGTGGAGAATAAAGGTGAGGCGATATGGATATCACAAGTACACAAAAGGCCACGTGGAAAATAAAGGTGGAGCGACATGGATATCACAAGTACTCAAAAGGCCACGTGGAGAATAAAGGTGAGGCGATATGGATATCACAAGTACACAAAAGGCCACGTGGAAAATAAAGGTGGGGCAACATGGATATCACAAGTACACAAAAGGCCACGTGGAAAATAAAGGTGGGGCGACATGGATATCACAAGTACACAAAAGGCCACGTGGAAAATAAAGGTGGAGCGACATGGATATCACAAGTACTCAAAAGGCCACGTGGAGAATAAAGGTGAGGCGATATGGATATCACAAGTACACAAAAGGCCACGTGGAAAATAAAGGTGGGGCGACATGGATATCACAAGTACACAAAAGGCCACGTGGAAAATAAAGGTGGGGCGACATGGATATCACAAGTACACAAAAGGCCACGTGGAAAATAAAGGTGGGGCGACATGGATATCACAAGTACTCAAAAGGCCACGTGGAGAATAAAGGTGGGGCGACATGGATATCACAAGTACACAAAAGGCCACGTGGAGAATAAAGGTGAGGCGATATGGATATCACCAGTACACAAAAGGCCACGTGGAAAATAAAGGTGGAGCGACATGGATATCACAAGTACTCAAAAGGCCACGTGGAGAATAAAGGTGAGGCGATATGGATATCACAAGTACACAAAAGGCCACGTGGAGAATAAAGGTGAGGCGATATGGATATCACCAGTACACAAAAGGCCACATGGAAAATAAAGGTGGAGCGACATGGATATCACAAGTACTCAAAAGGCCACGTGGAGAATAAAGGTGAGGCGATATGGATATCACAAGTACACAAAAGGCCACGTGGAAAATAAAGGTGGGGCGACATGGATATCACAAGTACACAAAAGGCCACGTGGAAAATAAAGGTGGGGCGACATGGATATCACAAGTACTCAAAAGGCCACGTGGAGAATAAAGGTGGGGCGACATGGATATCACAAGTACTCAAAAGGCCACGTGGAGAATAAAGGTGAGGCAATATGGATATCACAAGTACACAAAAGGCCACGTGGAGAATAAAGGTGGGCGACATAGATATCACAAGTACACAAAAGGCCACATGAAGAATAAAGGTGGGGCGAGATGGATATCACAAGTACACAAAAGTCCTCGTGGAGAATAAAGGTGGGCGACATAGATATCACAAGTACACAAAAGGCCACGTGAAGAATAAAGGTGGGCGAGATGGATATCACAAGTACACAAAAAGCCAGGAGGAGAATAAAGGTGGGGCGAGATGGATATCACAAGTACACAAAAGGCCACGTGGAGAATGAAAGTGGGGTGACATGGATATCACAAGTACATAAAAAGCCACGAGGAGAATGAAGGAGGGGCGAGATGGATATCACAAGTACACAAAAGGCCTCGTGGAGAATAAAGGTGGGCGACACGGGTATCACAAGTACACAAAAGACCACGTGGAGAATAAAGGTGGGGAGACATGGATATCACAAGTACACAAAAGGCCACCTGGAGAATAAGAGTGGGGCGACATGGATATCACAAGTACACAAAAGCCAAGAGGAGAATAAAGGTGAGGCGACATGGATATCATACGTACACAAAAGGCCACGTGGAGAATAAAGGTGGGGCGAGATGGATATCACAAATACACAAAATGCCACGTGGAGAATAAAGGTGGGGCGACATGGATATCACAAGTACACAAGAGGCCACGTGGAGAATAAAGGTGGGGCGAGATGGACATCACATTTACACAAAAAGCCAGGAGGAGAATAAAGGGGGGGGGGGGGGCGACGTGGATATCACAAGTACACAAAAGGCCAAGTGGAGAATAAAGGTGGAGCGACATGGATATCACCTGTACACAAAAGACCACGTGGAGAATAAAGGAGGGGTGATATGGATTTCACGAGTACACAAAAGGCCTCTAGGAGAATAAGGAGGGGCGAGGTGGATTTCACGAGTGCACAAAAAGCTAAGAGGAGGAGAATAAAGGAGGGGCGAGATGGATTTCACGAGTACACAAAAGGCCGCGTGGAGAATAAAGGTGGGTCGACATGGATATCACAAGTACACAAAAGGCCACATGGAGAATAAAGGTGGGGTGAGATGGATATCACAAGTACACAAAAAGCTACGAGGAGATTAAAGGTGGGGCGACATGGATATCACAAGTACACAAAAGGCCACGTGGAGAATAAAGGCGTGGCGACATGGATATCACAAGTACACAAAAGGCCACGTGAAGAGTAATGGAGGGGCGATATGGATTTCACGAGTACACAAAAGGCCACTAGGAGAATAAAGGAGGGGCGAGATGGATTTCACGAGTACACAAAAGGCCACATGGAGAATAAAGGTGGGGCGACATGGATATCACAAGTACACGAAAGGCCACATGGAGAATAAAGGTGGGGTGAGATGGATATCACAAGTACACAAAAAGCTACGAGGAGATTAAAGGTGGGGCGACATGGATATCACAAGTACACAAAAGGCCACGTGGAGAATAAAGGTGAGGCGACATGGATATCACAAGTACACAAAAGGCTGCGTGGAGAATAATGGAGGGGCGAGATGGATTTCACGAGTACACAAAAGGCCACGAGGAGAATAAAGGAGGGGCGAGATGGATTTCACGAGTACACAAAAGGCCACGTGGAGAATAAAGGTGTGGCGACATGGATATCACAAGTACACAAAAGGCCACGTGGAAAATAAAGGAGGGGCGAGATGGATTTCACGAGTACACAAAAGGCCACGAGGAGAAGGAAGGCGGGCGAGATGGATTTCACGAGTACACAAAAAGCTAAGAGGAGAATAAAGGAGGGGCGAGATGGATTTCACAAGTACACAAAAGGCCACGAGGAGAATAAAGGAGGGGCGACATGGATATCACAAGTACACAAAAGGCCACGTGGAGGATAAAGGTGGGGCGAAATGGATATCACAAGTACACAAAAAGCCACGAGGAGAATAAAGGAGGGGCGAGGTGGATTTCACGAGTACACAAAAAGCTAAGAGGAGAATAAAGGAGGGGCGAGATGAATATCACGAGTACACAAAAAGCCAAGAGGAGAATAAAGGTGTGGCGACATGGATATCACGATTACAAAAAAGCCAAGAGGAGAATAAAGGTGGGGCCAGATGGATATCACGAGTACACAAAAAGCCAAGAGGAGAATAAAGGTGTGGCGAGATGTATATCACGATTACAAAAAAGCCACGAGGAGAATAAAGATGGCGAGAGATGTATATCCAAATTATTCATTGAGGTTTGTTGCCATTACTAAAAGATGTGTGTGCACAATAATCCCGATGGAATCATATCTAGTCACTTACAGCGGCTAAATAGTGATTAATAACCTCTAATGGACACGTATTTAGTCTCTGAGAGCGGCTAAACAGTGTTTTCTAGCCTGTAATGGAAACGTGTCTAGTCTGTTTTAGCGGCTAAACAGTGATTAATAACCTCTAACGTATTTAGCCTCATAGCGGCTAAACAGTGATTTCTAATGGAAACGTATCTAGTCTCTTATAGCGGGCAAATAGTGATTTCTAATTTATCTTATAGCGGCTGGGTAGTACTTTCTAGCCTCTAATGAAAACGTATTTAGTCTGTTGTAGCGGCTAAACACTGATTTCTGCTTTTTAATGGAAACGCATTTCATCTCTTATAACGGCTACACAATGATTTCTAACATGTAATGGAAACGTATCAAGTCTCTTACAGCGCCTAAACAATGATTTCTAACATGTAATGTGAACGTGTCAAATCTCTTATTGTAGCTAAACAGTGATTTCGAACCTCTAATGGGTACGTATTTAGTCTCTTATAACGGCTAAACAGTGATTTCGAACATCTAATAGAAACGCATTTGGTCTCTCATAGCAGCTAAACAGTGATTTCTAATCTCTAATTGAAACGTATTTAGTCTCTCATAGCGGCTAAACAGTGATTCCTAATCTCTAATTGAAACGTATGTAGTCTCTCATAGCGGCTAAACAGTGATTTCTAATCTCTAATTGAAACGTATTCAGTCTCTCATAGCGGCTAAACAGTGATTTCTAATCTCTAATTGAAACGTATCTTGTCTCTTATAGCAGCTATACAGTGATTTCTAATCTCTAATTGAAACGTATTTAGTCTCTCATAGCGGCTAAACAGTGATTTCTAATCTCTAATTGAAACTATCTTGTCTCTTATAGCAGCTAAATAGTGATTTCTAATCTCTAATTGAAACGTATCTTGCCTCTTATAGCAGCTACACAGTGATTTCTAATCTCTAATTGAAACGTATCTTGCCTCTTATAGCGGCTAAACAGTGATTTCTAATCTCTAATTGAAACGTATTCAGTCTCTCATAGCGGCTAAACAGTGATTTCTAATCTCTAATTGAAACTATCTTGTCTCTTATAGCAGCTAAACAGTGATTTCGGACCTCTAATTGAAACGTATTTAGTCTCTCATAGCGGCTAAACAGTGATTTCTAATCTCTAATTGAAACTATCTTGTCTCTTATAGCGGCTAAACAGTGATTTCTAATCTCTAATTGAAACGTATCTTGCCTCTTATAGCGGCTAAACAGTGATTTCTAATCTCTAATTGAAACGTATCTTGCCTCTTATAGCGGCTAAACAGTGACTTCTAATCTCTAATTGAAACGTATCTTGCCTCTTATAGCGGCTAAACAGTGATTTCTAATCTCTAATTGAAACTATCTTGTCTCTTATAGCGGCTAAACAGTGATTTCTAATCTCTAATTCAAACCATCTTGTCTCTTATAGCGGCTAAATAGTGATTTCTAATCTCTAATTGAAACGTATTTAGTCTCTCATAGCGGCTAAATAGTGATTTCTAATCTCTAATTGAAACGTATCTTGCCTCTTATAGCAGCTACACAGTGATTTCTAATCTCTAATTGAAACTATCTTGTCTCTTATAGCAGCTAAACAGTGATTTCGGACCTCTAATTGAAACGTATTTAGTCTCCCATACCAGCTAAACAGTGATTTCTAATCTCTAATTGAAACTATATTGTCTCTTATAGCAGCTAAACAGTAATTCCTAATCTCTAATTGAAACGTATTTAGTCTCTTATAGCGGCTAAACAGTGATTTCTAATCTCTAATTGAAACTATCTTGTCTCTTATAGCAGCTAAACAGTGATTTCGGACCTCTAATTGAAACGTATTTAGTCTCCCATAGCAGCTAAACAGTGATTTCTAATCTCTAATTGAAACTATATTGTCTCTTATAGCAGCTAAATAGTGATTTCTAATCTCTAATTGAAACGTATCTTGCCTCTTATAGCAGCTACACAGTGATTTCTAATCTCTAATTGAAACTATCTTGTCTCTTGTAGCAGCTAAACAGTGATTTCGGACCTCTAATTGAAACGTATTTACTCTCTCATAGCGGCTAAACAGTGATTTGTAATCTCTAATTGAAACTATCTTGTCTCTTATAGCAGCTAAACAGTGATTTCGGACCTCTAATTGAAACGTATTTAGTCTCTCATAGCAGCTAAACAGTGATTTCTAATCTCTAATTGAAACTATATTGTCTCTTATAGCGGCTAAACCGTGATTTCTAATCTCTAATTGAAACGTATTTAGTTTCTCATAGCGGCTAATCAGTGATTTCTAATCTCTAATTGAAACTATCTTGTCTCTTATAGCAGCTAAATAGTGATTTCTAATCTCTAATTGAAACGTATCTTGCCTCTTATAGCAGATACACAGTGATTTCTAATCTCTAATTGAAACTATCTTGTCTCTTATAGCAGCTAAACAGTGATTTCGGACCTCTAATTGAAACGTATTTAGTCTCTCATAGCGGCTAAACAGTGATTTCTAATCTCTAATTGAAACTATCTTGTCTCTTATAGCAGCTAAACAGTGATTTCGGACCTCTAATTGAAACGTATTAAGTCTCTCATAGCAGCTAAACAGTGATTTCTAATCTCTAATTGAAACGTATTTAGTCTCTCATAGCGGCTAAACAGTGATTTCTAATCTCTAATTGAAACTATCTTGTCTCTTATAGCAGCTAAACAGTGATTTCGGACCTCTAATTGAAAAGTATTTAGTCTCTCATAGCGGCTAAACAGTGATTTCTAATCTCTAATTGAAACGTATTTAGTCTCTCATAGCAGCTAAACAGTGATTTCTAATCTCTAATTGAAACGTATTTAGTCTCTCATAGCGGCTAAACAGTGATTCCTAATCTCTAATTGAAACGTATTTAGTCTCTCATAGCGGCTAAACAGTGATTTCTAATCTCTTATTGAAACGTATTTAGTCTCTCATAGCGGCTAAACAGTGATTCCTAATCTCTAATTGAAACGTATCTTGTCTCTTATAGCAGCTAAACAGTGATTTCTAATCTCTAATTGAAACTTGTTTAAGTCTCTTATAGCAGCTAAACAGTGATTTCTAATCTCTAATTGAAACGTATCTTGTCTCTTATAGCAGCTAAACAGTGATTTCGGACCTCTAATTGAAACGTATTTAGTCTCTCATAGCAGCTCAACAGTGATTTCTAATCTCTAATTGAAACCATATTGTCTCTTATAGCGGCTAAACCGTGATTTCTAATCTCTAATTGAAACGTATTTACTTTCTTATAGCGGCTAATCAGTGATTTCTAATCTCTAATTGAAACTATCTTGTCTCTTATAGCAGCTAAATAGTGATTTCTAATCTCTAATTGAAACGTATCTTGCCTCTTATAGCAGCTACACAGTGATTTCTAATCTCTAATTGAAACGTATCTTGTCTCTTATAGCAGCTAAACAGTGATTTCGGACCTCTAATTGAAACGTATTTAGTCTCTCATAGCGGCTAAACAGTGATTTCTAATCTCTAATTGAAACTATCTTGTCTCTTATAGCAGCTAAATAGTGATTTCTAATCTCTAATTGAAACGTATCTTGTCTCTTATAGCAGCTAAACAGTGATTTCGAACCTCTAATTGAAACGTATTTAGTCTCTCATAGCGGCTAAACAGTGATTTCTAATCTCTAATTGAAACTATCTTGTCTCTTTTAGCAGCTAAATAGTGATTTCTAATCTCTAATTGAAACTATCTTGTCTCTTATAGCAGCTAAACAGTGATTTCTAATCTCTAATTGAAACGTATCTTGTCTCTTATAGCGGCTAAACAGTGATTTCTAATCTCTAATTGAAACGTATTTAGTCTCTCATAGCGGCTAAATAGTGATTTCTAATCTCTAATTGAAACTATCTTGTCTCTTATAGCAGCTAAATAGTGATTTCTAATCTCTAATTGAAACGTATCTCGTCTCTTATAGCAGCTAAACAGTGATTTCGAATCTCTAATTGAAACGTATTTAGTCTCCCATAGCAGCTAAACAGTGATTTCTAATCTCTAATTGAAACTATATTGTCTCTTATAGCAGCTAAATAGTGATTTCTAATCTCTAATTGAAACGTATCTTGCCTCTTATAGCAGCTACACAGTGATTTCTAATCTCTAATTGAAACTATCTTGTCTCTTGTAGCAGCTAAACAGTGATTTCGGACCTCTAATTGAAACGTATTTACTCTTTCATAGCGGCTAAACAGTGATTTGTAATCTCTAATTGAAACTATCTTGTCTCTTATAGCAGCTAAACAGTGATTTCGGACCTCTAATTGAAACGTATTTAGTCTCTCATAGCAGCTAAACAGTGATTTCTAATCTCTAATTGAAACTATATTGTCTCTTATAGCGGCTAAACCGTGATTTCTAATCTCTAATTGAAACGTATTTAGTTTCTCATAGCGGCTAATCAGTGATTTCTAATCTCTAATTGAAACTATCTTGTCTCTTATAGCAGCTAAATAGTGATTTCTAATCTCTAATTGAAACGTATCTTGCCTCTTATAGCAGATACACAGTGATTTCTAATCTCTAATTGAAACTATCTTGTCTCTTATAGCAGCTAAACAGTGATTTCGGACCTCTAATTGAAACGTATTTAGTCTCTCATAGCGGCTAAACAGTGATTTCTAATCTCTAATTGAAACTATCTTGTCTCTTATAGCAGCTAAACAGTGATTTCGGACCTCTAATTGAAACGTATTTAGTCTCTCATAGCAGCTAAACAGTGATTTCTAATCTCTAATTGAAACGTATTTAGTCTCTCATAGCGGCTAAACAGTGATTTCTAATCTCTAATTGAAACTATCTTGTCTCTTATAGCAGCTAAACAGTGATTTCGGACCTCTAATTGAAAAGTATTTAGTCTCTCATAGCGGCTAAACAGTGATTTCTAATCTCTAATTGAAACGTATTTAGTCTCTCATAGCAGCTAAACAGTGATTTCTAATCTCTAATTGAAACGTATTTAGTCTCTCATAGCGGCTAAACAGTGATTCCTAATCTCTAATTGAAACGTATTTAGTCTCTCATAGCGGCTAAACAGTGATTTCTAATCTCTTATTGAAACGTATTTAGTCTCTCATAGCGGCTAAACAGTGATTCCTAATCTCTAATTGAAACGTATTTAGTCTCTCATAGCGGCTAAAAAGTGATTCCTAATCTCTAATTGAAACGTATCTTGTCTCTTATAGCAGCTAAACAGTGATTTCTAATCTCTAATTGAAACTTGTTTAAGTCTCTTATAGCAGCTAAACAGTGATTTCTAATCTCTAATTGAAACGTATCTTGTCTCTTATAGCAGCTAAACAGTGATTTTGGACCTCTAATTGAAACGTATTTAGTCTCTCATAGCGGCTAAACAGTGATTTCTAATCTCTAATTGAAACTATCTTGTCTCTTATAGCATCTCAACAGTGATTTCTAATCTCTAATTGAAACCATATTGTCTCTTATAGCGGCTAAACCGTGATTTCTAATCTCTAATTGAAACGTATTTACTTTCTTATAGCGGCTAATCAGTGATTTCTAATCTCTAATTGAAACTATCTTGTCTCTTATAGCAGCTAAATAGTGATTTCTAATCTCTAATTGAAACGTATCTTGCCTCTTATAGCAGCTACACAGTGATTTCTAATCTCTAATTGAAACGTATCTTGTCTCTTATAGCAGCTAAACAGTGATTTCGGACCTCTAATTGAAACGTATTTAGTCTCTCATAGCGGCTAAACAGTGATTTCTAATCTCTAATTGAAACTATCTTGTCTCTTATAGCAGCTAAATAGTGATTTCTAATCTCTAATTGAAACGTATCTTGTCTCTTATAGCAGCTAAACAGTGATTTCGAACCTCTAATTGAAACGTATTTAGTCTCTCATAGCGGCTAAACAGTGATTTCTAATCTCTAATTGAAACTATCTTGTCTCTTATAGCAGCTAAATAGTGATTTCTAATCTCTAATTGAAACTATCTTGTCTCTTATAGCAGCTAAACAGTGATTTCTAATCTCTAATTGAAACGTATCTTGTCTCTTATAGCGGCTAAACAGTGATTTCTAATCTCTAATTGAAACGTATTTAGTCTCTCATAGCGGCTAAACAGTGATTTCTAATCTCTAATTGAAACTATCTTGTCTCTTATAGCAGCTAAATAGTGATTTCGAATCTCTAATTGAAACGTATCGTGCCTCTTATAGCAGCTAAACAGTGATTTCGGACCTCTAATTGAAACGTATTTAGTCTCTCATAGCGGCTAATCAGTGATTTCTAATCTCTAATTGAAACTATCTTGTCTCTTATAGCAGCTAAACAGTGATTTCGGACCTCTAATTGAAACGTATTTAGTCTCTCGTAGCAGCTAAACAGTGATTTTTAATCTCTAATTGAAACTATCTTGTCTCTTATAGCGGCTAAACAGTGATTTCTAATCTCTAATTGAAACGTATTTAGTCTCTCATAGCGGCTAAACAGTGATTTCTAATCTCTAATTGAAACTATCTTGTCTCTTATAGCGGCTAAACAGTGATTCCTAATCTCTAATTGGAACGTATCTTGTCTCTTATAGCGGCTAAACAGTGATTTCTAATCTCTAATTGAAACGTATTTAGTCTCTCATAGCGGCTAAACAGTGATTTCTAATCTCTAATTGAAACTATCTTGTCTCTTATAGCGGCTAAACAGTGATTTCTAATCTCTAATTGAAACCATCTTGTCTCTTATAGCGGCTAAACAGTGATTTCTGACCTCTAATGGAAACGTATTTAGTCTCTCGTAGCGGCTAAACAGTGATTTCTAATCTATAATGGAAACGTATCTAGTACCTTATAGCGGCTAAGTTGTTATTTCTAATTTATCTTATAGCGGCTAAGCAGAGATTTGTAGCCTCTAATGGAAACGTATCGAGTCTCTTATAGCGGCTAAACAATGATTTCCGCTATTTAACGTAAACGCATTTCGTCTCTTTTAGCGGCTAAACGGTGATTTCTAACATAGCGGATAAACAGTGCTTTCTAACCTTTAATGGAAACGTATGTAGTATTTTATAGTGGCTAAACAGTGATTTCTAACTTCCAATGGAAAAGCATTTAGTGTCTTATAGCGGCTAAACAGTGAAACGCTTTCCGTCTCTTATAGCGGCTAAACAATGATTTCTAACATGTAATGTAAACGTGTCAAGTCTCTTATAGCAGCTAAACAGTGCTTTCGACCCTTTAATGGAAACGTATTTAGTCTCCTATAGTGACTAAACTCTGATTTCTAACATCAAATAGAAACGCATTCAGTCCCTTATAGCAGCTAAACAGTGGTTTCTAATCTCAAATTGAAACGTATCTTGTCTTTTATAGCAGCTAAACAGTGATTTCTGACCTCTAAAGGAAAAGTATTTAGTGTCTCATATCGGCTAAACCGTGATTTCTGACCTCAAATGGAAACGTATTTAGTCTCTCATAGCGGCTAAACAGTGATTTCTAACCTATAATAGAAACGTATCTAGTATCTTATAGCGGCTAAGTAGTTATTTCTCGCCCCTAATAGAAACGTATTTAGTACCTTATAGTGGCTAGGTAGTGATTTCTACCCTCTAATGGCAGATAAGACTTGCCCAGGAACCAGTGCCGAGGTAATTCGACTCTTGCTCTCAAGATCTCATCTAAAAAATTAAAGTATCTTGTTTGTTAAGTCAGATAAAGGACTATAACGGCAAAAGCTGTCACGGATGGCATTGAAGAAAGCCGTGGGGGACAGAGTACGGTGGGGAGGTCGTCCTCCTGAAACTTTCCACGGGAGGTCATTAGTCACACTCGAATGGTTATCACAACATGGCTGCTCTATATTGATATGAAAAATGTTTGTTAACGTGCAGCACATCGGGGGTGAACATAATTATCAATCATGTGTATTGGTATAATATAGATAATTCATGTAGAGTTTAGATATCGTGTTAACATGTAGCTTTTCAGGGGTAAACCTAATTATCGATTTTATGTATTGGTATAAATATAGATACGCCATGTAGAGTTCAGATATCATGTTAGTTTCTACATGTGCTAACTACTCTCGTTAATGAATGGAATTTACTGGTGTCGCGATAATGGTGAGTAAATTTAAAATTAAATTCCACACACACCAAGAATCAATAACTTGTCCTATTTAATTTCAGATCATTCCGCAGTCATTGTGGTTACGTTTTATTTTGTAATTTTCTTTCAGGATTGTAAACAGTTTATTTTTTAATCTATTCTTTTTGAAAAGCAAAGGTTCTAAACTAGAGAGTTGTCAGTGCAGTAAAATGTAAATATGTTCCATGTAAGACTTGGATAACAGCAGTGCTGGAAATGAACAAAATTGACGGGTGCAGTTTTAAGCACCCGCAAAATCAGAGACGAGAGTAAATTGCACCCGTAATATGTTAGTATATGAATTTTCAAGGGAATACTGTCACCAAACATCAGAAACCTTAACCCTTTGAACAGTAGCGGCCGCTTTTCCAGCCAGGAACATGATACGTCATAACGTCATTAAATAGGATGGCTGTTCAGTAAATGTGTGGGGAAGACCAATCAGTATTTTCACGTGCAGCCTTGAGGCTGCACGTGAAAATATTGATTTGTCTACCCCAAATAATGAATATGGACTCTTCTAATTGCTACCATTGAACTGGCATGTAGGTACCACTAGTGTTCAAAGGGTTAAATGTATAAGGAATTGCTGAATTATGACAGTAACTTGCCACTGGCCACAGAGTGCTTCTTTCTCAAAACAACACACATTTATATGCCCTCACAGTATATTAATGCTCCACAATATTTTTCAACGAGTGAATTTTTTAGCTCCCGTAAAATAGAAATCACAGGTGCTGACGGGAGCAATTGCACTCGCACCCGTCTCATTTCCAAGACTGGATAACTGACATGACCGCTTATTGTATGGCCTTTACGTTAGATTTTACTGAAAGTGTGAAAGTTTTAGGATCAGTAGCAAAATTTTTAAAAATGTCAGCCAAAGTCGGTATCGAAATGATCTTTCCAAGAAGGGGTAAATTCTCACACGTTCTCCATGTCCACAATGCCAAATGGTACATAATTTATAGAATTGGACTTCGGATCGAAAGGTTAAGTAGGTTCGAGACTGACACGTGCCATTTGCGTTGTCTCCTTGAGCAAGATACTCAATTCTGATTTTCCGAATGGGAGTACAGTTGTTTAGTGTAGTGTTTTTAGAAGGACTGCACGTCGATGCTTTCCCCGAATGGGAGTACAGTTGGTTAGTGTAGTGTTTTTAGAAAGACTGCACGTCGATGCTTTCCCCGAATGGGAGTACAGTTGTTTAGTGTAGTGTTTTTAGAAGGACTGCACGTCGATGCTTTCCCCGAATGGGAGTACAGTTGTTTAGCGTTGTGTTTTTAGAAGGCCTGCACGTCGATGCTTTCCCGCGAATGGGAGTACAGTTGTTTAGTGTAGTGTTTTTAGAAGGACTGCACGTCGATGCTTTCCCCGAATGGGGGTACAGTTGTTTAGTGTAGTGTTTTTAGAAGGACTGCACGTCGATGCTTTCCCCGAATGGGGGTACAGTTGTTTAGCGTTGTGTTTTTAGAAGGCCTGCACGTCGATGCTTTCCCGCGAATGGGAGTACAGTTGTTTAGTGTAGTGTTTTTAGAAGGACTGCACGTCGATGCTTTCCCCGAATGGGGGTACAGTTGTTTAGTGTAGTGTTTTTAGAAGGACTGCACGTCGATGCTTTCCCCGAATGGGAGTACAGTTGTTTAGCGTTGTGTTTTTAGAAGGCCTGCACGTCGATGCTTTCCCGCGAATGGGAGTACAGTTGTTTAGTGTAGTGTTTTTAGAAGGACTGCACGTCGATGCTTTCCCCGAATGGGCGTACAGTTGTTTAGTGTAGTGTTTTTAGAAGGACTACACGTCGATGCTTTCCCCGAATGGGGGTACAGTTGTTTAGTCCAGCGTTTTTAGAAGTACTGCACGTCGATTCTTTCTCCAAATGGGAGTAGGCCTACAGTTGTTTAGTGTAGTGTTTTTAGAAGTACAACACGTCGCCGCTTTCCCCGAATGGGAGTACAGTTGTTAATTGTAGTGTTTTTAGAAGTACTGCACGCCGATGCTTTCCATATGAGCTCAAGGGATACTAACCAGGAGATGAAGTGAAGTGTGGGCGGTATAAAATATTTTTCTGATTCCAATGACAGCAGAAAATATTCCTCCCCTACTTCAGTTCACCTGGTATTAGGTTGAGATTACGTATTCCCCATATGTGAAGGTCTCGAGTCGTCTTCCGCGGGAAATAAAATAACTTTTCATGCCAGTTGTAGCACGTTGGGTATTTTGTGAAGCCGTCAGTACCCAGAAAATCAGTGAATAACTATAGCATAATGACCTGAGAAACAGAGGCGGCCTGGCCGTATTGCGCAGGGAAATTTCCCGGTGGGCCACCTCCTATTGGGGGGCCCCTGTGGCCCCGACTATAGATGCAGTCCATCACCTTTTGGTATATGAAATTTCGTGAAAATGACCAAAAGGCGAAATGGATCTGATTGCAAAGACTACCGGTATATCTAAATGCTCTCTATGTGGACTGCCTTTAGCAGTCCACATGGAGGGCATATCGACACACCAGCCATCTATTCTACCATTCATCGCTCAGATACAAGGAAACAGCATTTTTTCATATCGAAAAATCAAAATTTCCTCCCATTGGTCCGAACTATGGCCTGCCCGATTGATCCGGGGCTCCTTTGTTGCAACTATTGGTCCGAACTATGGCCTGCCCGATGGATCCGGGGCTCCTTTGTTGCAACCATTTTAGCCTAATGAGCGACGAAACTAACACAAAGATATTCTCAAAATGCCCTTTATGTGGACTGCCATCGATTAGATGATAGGACGCAGCGTTCTTGGTGCATCTTCCGGTAACATTTTTTAACGCAGTCCGCCCCTGCTGAGAAATATCAGAGTGTGTGTACAGGAACGACTTTTAGTGATTTCAGGCATGGCAGTAAAAAGGTTGCCATTTTTCAGGAAAAGTATGTGGAAGTGGGGTGGGGGTGCGCCTTCCCCCTCACCTTAATTCAGCCTCTGAAGTCTTGTTGACATCATTAAATACTTCAAAATCATTTCCCTCATCACTTACAAATATTGATGAAAAAAATGTTATGTGAAAACGGTTTGCGGGTTAAAATGTATGAGAGAATAAATTTGTGCATTCACAACATGATCAATAGCGGTGCCTCACTTGGCACTGTATCCTCTCTCTCCCCTGTGCATATATAGGGTTCCTTACGTAGCCGATTGTTAAGTAGCTATACACATGTCAGGTTCGCGATTGTTATGCAGCTGTACAAATGTAGGGTTCGGGATTGTTATGTCGCTATACGAATGTAGGGTTCGTGATTGTTATGTAGCTGTACAGTGTAGTATTCGTGATTGTTATGCAGCTGTACAAATGTAGAGTTCGTGATTGTTATGTAGATGTACAAATGTAGGGTTCGTGTTCGTGATTGTTATGTAGCTGTACAAATGTAGGGTTCGTGATTGTTATGTAGCTGTACAAATGTTGGGTTCGTGATTGTTATATAGCTGTACAAATGTAGGGTTCGGGGGTTGTTATGTAGCTGTACAAATGTAAGGTTCGTGATTGTTGTGTAGCTGTACAAATGTAGGGTTCGTGATTGTTATGTAGCTGTAAAAATGAAGGGTTCGTGATTGTTATATAGTTATACAAATGTAGGGTTCGTGATTGTTATGTAACTGTACAACTGTAGGGTTCGTGATTGTTGTGTAGCTGTACAAATGAAGTGTTCGTGATTGTAATGTAGCTGTACAAATGTAGGGTTCGTGATTGTTATGTAGCTGTACAAATGTAGGGTTCGTGATTGTTATGTAGCTGTACAAATATAGGGTTCCTGATTGTTATGCAGCTGTACAAATGTAGGGTTCGTGAGTGTTATGTAGCTGTACAAAGGAAGGGTGCGTGATTGTTATGTAGCTGTACACATGTCGGGTTCGTGATTGTTATGCAGCTGTACAAATATAGGGTTCGTGATTATTATATGGCTGTACAAATGTAGGTAGGGTTCGTGATTGTAACGAACCTGTACACATGTAGGGTTCGTGATTATTATGTAGCTGTCTCTCGTGTGACTTGAATCTTAATTGTTGGTGATATATTTTGTGACTGCGTTTGCCCGTTGCATATAAATGTGGGATAAAACCTAGTCTCGTCATTCGGACCAACACAGTCGCTTATATTCACCTTCTAAGGAAATAATAAAGAAATTGATTTTGTGAAAGGGCGAACAGAAGCGATGAACTATAAATTTTCAGGGATATAAATAGTAAAACTTTGGCATATGGTTTTGATAAGCAACAGAAAAAATTCAATAAACATATTTGATAATTAGCCATATTAAATCACCGATCTTATCAATAAATGTCATAAACGAAACAATCTTCAAGGAGAAATACATTTCATTTACTTTTAGTGAATTGTAGGATATTACTCGCATATCTCTGTACAGTATAAAACAAACATCGACAATATTTCTTCATAAACCAGTATCCCAAGATAGTAGGACTTTGTTATTTACTTTTTGGCTGGCATGTCTGCTTCTTTTATCAATAGTCATTTCGCTAGGGAGTACGGTATATCAGTGGCTGGCATGTCTGCTTCTTTTATTAATAGTCGTTTCCTCAGAGAGCACGATGTATCATTGGTTAGAGCGCAGGTCTGTAATCCGAAAGGTCAACGCTTTGCTCCGGTGACTGTGATGTATCCTTAGGCAAGACACTTAATATCTGGAAGCACGATATGAGTTCAATATCAATATACAGGGAGGATATATAGAATATACCCACAGTAGCTTGGTGTACCAAATTTTCACCACGAGTGGTGAACATTTGGTACATCAAGCTACTTTGGGTATATTTTATTTATACCATGATCGTCAGATTATTAAGAGTTTATATGTTAAATAATACAATATTCAATATTAAATTTTAAAGAATGCCCATACACATGTGTGATTCTGTTTTTGTTTATATGAGCTTCGATGGGCGGTACTTCCGCTGTAAATTTTATCGCAGAAACGAAAACTAAATAATTGTGGGTTTCATTTCACTCTTTACGAGGCGACGAGTGATAAATTTAGACAAGTTTGCATTCAAGGCGAGGTCACCAAAGGTCAACCTGGATGTAGTTCCACTGTAGATGTAAATTTTAACTACTGAAATCTCATTGCTGGTGTGTTTACAACGGTTGCTGTGTAAAGCTAAAATTGATGTCATAGGCTTTTTACATATAGTAGAATAGGCAGTCATGATATAAAAAATAATAACTGCAGTCTGCAGCCGTCCGGCGGCCAACTGCAGTTATTATTGTATCATGCACAGACCTCTAACAATGATAAAAGTGGGACGAAATTATGTCTTGGACCAAGAATTGGGTATTACGAATTCAAAAGGTTAATCCTGTTTGTACAGAGTTAGTAAAAGTTAGAGTCTGGGTGTTGGACATCACTGTTCGGTGGTCCTCATCGGGCATTCCGGCTTCACCAGTCTTTCGATTTTGAGGCGCGCTGTCGCTCTTGCGCGCCATGGCGCCCGCAATGTTAACTTCTTGCGAGCCAACAACAGCGCGCCTCGGCTCTGCTAAGAGAGCGATCAAAATCCGGTAATTCATTCCAGTTGAGATATAATTTCTGTGTGAACAGCCAATCATTTTTTACTAGGTAACAAGGGACGAATATTTGGCCGTGGGCTTTAGTAACAGTGTGAATGTATTCAGCACAAATCATATTTACTTCTACTGTTTGGAAAAACCTGGTGTTCTTGAGAGGTTCGTGCTCCTGGACCAATCACCATTCAGTATTCACTGATGGAGCAAATTTACTAGCTCTACATAAATTATAGCCGCAGTGTGCTCTTTTTTGTTACTTGGAGCATAATACATCGTCATGACCCAAAAGTTGGGATTCCTTTAACCCTTTACGTAGCGTAATGACCAAAATCCGCCAGAGTTATAAATGAAAATCGCCATTCAATTTTTTTAATATTTTAATTTTTTGGTTCCAAAACATAGGTTGTGACCCCTCATTAGAACGAGCGCGTCGCGCTCGTTCCAATGAGGGGTCACAACCTATGTTTTGGAAGCAAAAAATGAAAACTTTTAGTTATACGAGACTTTTTTACGAGTGTCGTCTGCTACTAGCGTTAAGTAAAGGGTTAATGAAAACCATGAAAGCACCAAATCGTCCAGCTTTCATGTTGCCGTTCAATATCGATGTGCCCAAATGCCGCATTGAATGCACAGTGCTGTCAGTTAGTGGATGCATTTTTCATTGCAATTTGCATGTTAACTATTCTTGTCAACATCACAACCATCACTCGACGGGGCTGGATACAGGATAGCGCGCCTCACTTCAAATAGTAGCGAGCGATGTATGACGCGCCTACGATTTTCAAAATCGAAGACTGCTTCACCCACTTCTAAAACACTTCTCTCACACGGTGTGACACTGGCTGTTACACACCACTGCTCGGTGGTTCTCTTTGTGTATTTCGGCTTGCTCCATTTGTAAAACACTCAGGCACGGTTGACCATGGCTGTTGAAAGTGCCATTATACAAACAATCTAACGGTCAATTAGCTGTATCTGCGTTCCTGGTAAGAAATGCAATTCGAATTGAGCGGATTATTTCTGGTACACTACATGGGTGGATTCCTGTACACTACACTGGTGGATTTCTGGTCCACTACACGGGTGGATTTCTTTGTGTACACTACAAGGGTGAATTTCTGGTACACTACATGGTTCGATTTCTTGTACACTACACGGGTGGGTCTCTGGTACACTACATGGGTGGATTTCTGTTACACTGCAAGGGTGGATTTCAGGTACACTAACCGAATTAATTTCTGGTACACTATATGGGTGAACTTCTGGTACTCTACATAGGTGGATTCTGGTACACTACACGGGTGGATGTCTGGTGGTAAACTACACGGGTGGGCTTTTTGTCCACTACATGGTTGAATTTCTGGTACACTGCACGGTGAATATCCCACAAGAAGTACTAAAAGTCTGGATGGTTGTAATCAAGGTCGCTAGTATGCGAGCCTTCCAGCAGTGTATTGTGGATTGAGTACATATCTAATACAGAAAGCTGGTTGAGGACATTGTGGATGCTGGGGGCTAATGTGGAGGATCTCTCAAATCCCCCTTCTCCTGCTAGCTTTGGATCCCCGGTAAACAGTCTGGCAGTCCGATGACTGATGGGGCTGGGTCCAATCACCCTCCCCTTGTTACTGGTTGGTAGTGGAAGGTTTCAAGTGGAAGGCTGCAAGAAAAAAGCTATTAGTTGGTGTTGCCATTGGAAGGTTGCTGTCAGAAGATTGCCAGTAGAAAATTGTTACTGGAAGATTGCTAATGGAAGGTTTCTACTGAAAGGTTGACAGTAGAAGATTGCTAGTGGATGGTTTCTATTGGAAGGTTTGGGAGGATTCTATTGGAAGGTTGATAGTAGAAGATTGCTAATGGGAGGTTTCTATTGGAAGGTTGATAGTAGAAGATTGCTAGTGGAAGGTTTCTATTGGAAGGTTTGGGAGGATTCTATTGGAAGGTTGATAGTAGAAGATTGCTAGTGGGAGGATTCTATTGGAAGGTTGATAGTAGAAGATTGCTAGTGGGAGGATTCTATTGGAAGGTCGATAGTAGAAGATTGCTAGTGGAAGGTTTCTATTGGAAGGTTGATAGTAGAAGATTGCTAGTGGAAGATTTCTATTGGAAGGTTTGGGAGGATTCTATTGGAAGGTTGATAGTAGAAGATTGCTAGTGGGAGGTTTATACTGGAAGGTTGATAGTAGAAGATTGCTAGTGGGAGGTTTCTATTGGAAGGTTGATAGTAGAAGATTGCTAGTGGGAGGATTCTATTGGAAGGTTGATAGTAGAAGATTGCTAGTGGGAGGTTTCTATTGGAAGGTTTGGGAGGTTTCTATTGGAAGGTTGATAGTAGAAGATTGCTAATGGGAGGTTTCTATTGGAAGGTTGAAGTAGAAGATTGCTAATGGGAGGATTCTATTGGAAGGTTGATAGTAGAAGATTGCTAGTGGGAGGATTCTATTGGAAGGTTGATAGTAGAAGATTGCTAGTGGGAGGATTCTATTGGAAGGTTGATAGTAGAAGATTGCTAATGGGAGGTTTCTATTGGAAGGCTGATAGTAGAAGATTGCTAATGGGAGGTTTCTATTGGAAGGTTGATAGTAGAAGATTGCTAGTGGGAGGATTCTATTGGAAGGTTGATAGTAGAAGATTGCTAGTGGGAGGATTCTATTGGAAGGTTGATAGTAGAAGATTGCTAGTGGGAGGTTTCTATTGGAAGGTTGATAGTAGAAGATTGCTAGTGGGAGGATTCTATTGGAAGGTTGATAGTAGAAGATTGCTAATGGGAGGTTTCTATTGGAAGGTTGATAGTAGAAGATTGCTAATGGGAGGTTTCTATTGGAAGGTTGATAGTAGAAGATTGTTAGTGGAAGGTTTCTATTGGAAGGTTGATAGTAGAAGATTGCTAGTGGACGGTTTCTACTGGAAGGTTTGGGAGGTTTCTTTGGAAGGTTGATAGCAGAAGATTGCTAGTGGGAGGTTTCTATTGGAAGGTTGATAGTAGAAGATTGCTTGTGGAAGGTTTCTATTGGAAGGTTTGGGAGGATTCTATGGGAAGGTTGATAGTAGAAGATTGCTAGTGGAAGGTTTCTGTTGGAAGGTTTGTGAGGATTCTATTGGAAGGTTGATAGTAGAAGATTGCTAGTGGGAGGTTTCTATTGGAAGATTGATAGTAGAATTCTAGTGGAATGTTTCTGTTGGAAGGTTGATACTAGAAGTTTACTAGTGGAAGATTTCTATTGGAAGGTTGGTAGAGGAAGATTGCTAGTGGAAGATTCTATTGGAAGGTCGGTAGTGGAAGATTGCCAGTGGAAGATTCTATTGGAAGGTTGGTAGTGAAAGTTTACTGGTGGAAGATTCTATTGGAAGGTTGGTAGTGGAAGATTCTATTGGAAGGTTGGTAGTGGAAGATTGCTAGTGGAAGATTCTATTGGAAGGTTGGTAGTGGAAGATTGCTAGTGGAAGATTCTATTGGAAGGTTGGTAGTGAAAGTTTACTTGTGGAAGATTTATATTGGAGGGTTGGTAGTGGAAGATTGCTAGCGGAAGATTCTATTGGAAGGTTGATACTAGAAGTTTGCTAGTGGAAGGTTCCTATTGGAAGGTTTGGGAGGATTCTATTGGAATGTTGACACTAGAAGATTGCTAGTGGAGGTTTCTATTGGAAGGTTTGGGAGGATTCTGTTGGAATGTTGACACTAGAAGATTGTTAGTGGAATGTTTCTATTGGAAGGTTGATAGTAGAAAAATGCTACTGGAAGGTTCTGTTTGAAGGTTGATAGTAGAAGATTGCTAGTGGAAGGTTCCTATTGGAAGGTTTGGGAGGATTCTATTGGAATGTTGGCACTAGAAGATTGCTAGTGGAGGTTTCTATTGGAAGGTTTGGGAGGATTCTGTTGGAATGTTGACACTAGAAGATTGCTAGTGGAATGTTTCTATTGGAAGGTTGATAGTAGAAAACTGCTACTGGAAGGTTCTTTTTGACGGTTGATAGTAGAAGATTGCTAGTGAAAGGTTTCTTCCGGAAGGTTGGTAGTTGAAAATTGGTAGCAGAAGGTTTCTATTGGAAGGTTGATAGTAGAAAATTGCTAGTGGAAGGTTTCTATTGGAAGGTTGGTAGTGAAACATTGCTAGTGGAAGGTTTCTATTGGGAGGTTGATAGTAGAAGATTGCTAGTGGAAGGTTTCTATTGAACGGTTGGTAAAGATTGCAAATGAAAGGTTTCTATTGGAAGGTCGATAGTAGAAGATTGCTAGTTTTAGGTTTCTATTGAAGGATGGTAGTAGAAGATTGCTGATGGAAGGCTGTCGATGGCAGATTGATGTTGGAGGGTTGGGATTAGAAGTTTGCAACCAGGAGCTGATCGTGAAAGGTTGCCAGTAGAAGGATGATTTTATAAGGCTACCATTTGAAAGTTGCTTGTGGAAGGCTTCTAATTGAAGGTTGCTATTGGACGATTTCAGGTAGAAGGAGAAGAGGTTTGCTAGTATACAGTTGCTATTAGAATATTTCAAGTAGAAGTTTGTTAGTAGGAGGTAGCTATTGAATGGTTGCTAGTACAATGTTTCTTGTAGAAGGTTGCTTTTGGAAAGTTGATATCGAAGGTTGTTAGTAAAAAGTTGCTATTGGAAGATTACTAGTAGGAGGTTACTAGTAGAAAGTTTCTATTGGAAGATTACTAGTAGAAGGTTGTTAGTAGAAAGTTACTATTGAAAGATTATTAGTAGAAGGTTACTAGTAGAAGGTAGTTTGTACAAAATTGCTATTGGAAGATTATTAGCAGATGGTTACTGGTAGAAAGTTTCTATTGGAAGATTACTAGTAGAAGGTTGTTAGTAGAAAGTTGCTATTGAAAGATTATTAGTAGAAGGTTACTAGTAGAAGGTTGTTTGTACAAAGTTGCTATTGGAAGATTATTAGCAGAAGGTTACTAGTAGAACGTTTCTATTGGAAGATTAATAGTAGAAGGTTGTTAGTAGAAAGTTTCTATTGGAAGATTACTAGTAGAAGGTTGTTAGTAGAAAGTTTCTATTGGAAGATTACTAGTAGAAGGTTGTTAGTAGAGTTGCTATTAGAAGATTACTAGTAGCAGGTTGCTAGTAGAGTTTCTATTGGAAGATTACTAGTAGAAGGTTGTTAGTAGAGTTGCTATTGGAAGATTACTAGTAGAAGGTTGTTAGTAGAGTTGCTATTGGAAGATTACTAGTAGCAGGTTGTTAGTAGAGTTTCTATTGGAAGATTACTAGTAGAAGGTTGTTAGTAGAAAGTTTCTATTGGAAGATTACTAGTAGAAGGTTGTTAGTAGAGTTGCTATTGGAAGATTACTAGTAGAAGGTTGTTAGTAGAGTTGCTATTGGAAGATTACTAGTAGCAGGTTGTTAGTAGAGTTTCTATTGGAAGATTACTAGTAGAAGGTTGTTAGTAGAAAGTTTCTATTGGAAGATTACTAGTAGAAGGTTGCTAGTAGAGTTGCTATTGGAAGATTACTAGTAGAAGGTTGTTAGTAGAGTTTCTATTGGAAGATTACTAGTAGAAGGTTGTTAGTAGAGTTGCTATTGGAAGATTACTAGTAGAAGGTTGTTAGTAGAGTTGCTATTGGAAGATTACTAGTAGCAGGTTGTTAGTAGAGTTTCTATTGGAAGATTACTAGTAGAAGGTTGTTAGTAGAAAGTTTCTATTGGAAGATTACTAGTAGAAGGTTGCTAGTAGAGTTGCTATTGGAAGATTACTAGTAGAAGGTTGTTAGTAGAAGGTTTCTATTGGAAGATTACTAGTAGAAGGTTGTTAGTAGAGTTGCTATTGGAAGATTACTAGTAGAAGGTTGCTAGTAGAAAGTTTCTATTGGAAGATTACTTGTAGAAGGTTGTTAGTAGAGTTGCTATTGGAAGATTACTAGTAGAAGGTTGCTAGTAGAAAGTTTCTATTGGAAGATTACTTGTAGAAGGTTGTTAGTAGAGTTGCTATTGGAAGATTACTAGTAGAAGGTTGTTAGTAGAGTTGCTATTGGAAGACTACTAGTAGAAGGTTGTTAGTAGAGTTGCTATTGGAAGATTACTAGTAGCAGGTTGTTAGTAGAGTTGCTGTTGGAAGATTACTAGTAGAAGGTTGTTAGTAGAAAGTTTCTATTGGAAGATTACTAGTAGAAGGTTGTTAGTAGAGTTGCTATTGGAAGATTACTAGTAGAAGGTTGTTAGTAGAGTTGCTATTGAAAGATTACTAGTAGCAGGTTGTTAGTAGAGTTGCAATTGGAAGATTACTAGTAGAAAGTTGTTAGTAGAAAGGTTCTATTGGAAGATTACTAGTAGAAGGTTGTTAGTAGAGTTGCTATTGGAAGATTACTAGTAGCAGGTTGCTAGTAGAGTTGCTATTGGAAGATTACTAGTAGAAGGTTGTTAGTAGAGTTGCTGTTGGAAGATTACTTGTAGAAGGTTGTTAGTAGAGTTGATATTGGAAGATTACTAGTAGAAGGTTGCTAGTAGAGTTGCTATTGGAAGATTACTAGTAGAAGGTTGTTAGTAGAGTTGCTATTGGAAGATTACTAGTAGAAGGTTGTTAGTAGAGTTGCTATTGAAAGATTACTAGTAGCAGGTTGTTAGTAGGGTTGCGATTGGAAGATTACTAGTAGAAAGTTGTTAGTAGAAAGGTTCTATTGGAAGATTACTAGTAGAAGGTTGTTAGTAGAGTTGCTATTGGAAGATTACTAGTAGCAGGTTGCTAGTAGAGTTGCTATTGGAAGATTACTAGTAGAAGGTTGTTAGTAGAGTTGCTGTTGGAAGATTACTAGTAGAAGGTTGCTAGTAGAAAGCTTCTATTGGAAGATTACTAGTAGAAGGTTGTTAGTAGAGTTGCTATTGGAAGATTACTAGTAGAAGGTTGCTAGTAGAGTTTCTATTGGAAGATTACTAGTAGAAGGTTGTTAGTAGAGTTGCTATTGGAAGATTACTAGTAGCAGGTTGTTAGTAGAGTTGCTATTGGAAGATTACTACTAAAAGGTTGCTAGTAGAAATTTTCTATTGGAAGATTACTAGTAGAAGGTTGTTAGTAGAGTTGCTATTGGAAGATTACTAGTAGCAGGTTGCTAGTAGAGTTGCTATTGGAAGATTACTAGTAGAAGGTTGTTAGTAGAGTTGCTGTTGGAAGATTACTAGTAGAAGGTTGCTAGTAGAAAGCTTCTATTGGAAGATTACTAGTAGAAAGTTGCTAGTAGAGTTTCTATTGGAAGATTACTAGTAGAATGTTGTTAGTAGAGTTGCTATTGGAAGATTACTAGTAGAAGGTTGTTAGTAGAGTTGCTATTGGAAGATTACTAGTAGAATGTTGTTAGTAGAGTTGCTATTGGAAGATTACTAATAGACAAGTTGTTAGTAGAGTTGCTATTGGAAGATTATTAGTAGAAGGTTGTTAGTAGAGTTGCTATTGGAAGATTACTAGTAGAATGTTGTTAGTAGAGTTGCTATTGGAAGATTACTAGTAGAAGGTTGTTAGTAGAATGTTGCTATTGGAAGATTACTAGTAGAAGGTTGTTAGTAGAATGTTGCTATTGGAAGATTATTAGTAGAAGGTTGTTAGTAGAGTTGCTATTGGACGATTACTAGTAGAAGGTTGTTAGTAGAATGTTGCTATTGGAAGATTACTAGTAGAAGGTTGTTTGTACAAAGTTGCTATTGAAGATTATTAGTAGAATGTTGTTAGTAGAGTTGCTATTGGAAGCTTACTAGTAGAAGGTTGTTAGTAGAATGTTGCTATTGGAAGATTACTAGTAGAAGGTTGTATGTACAAAGTTGCTATTGGAAGATTACTACTAGAAGGTTGTTAGTAGAAAGTTTCTATTGGAAGATTACTAGTAGAAGGTTGTTAGTAGGGTTGCTATTGGAAGATTACTAGTAGCAGGTTGCTAGTAGAGTTGCTATTGGAAGATTACTAGTAGAAGGTTGTTAGTAGAGTTGCTATTGGAAGATTACTAGTAGAAGGTTGCTAGTAGAAAGCTTCTATTGGAAGATTACTAGTAGAAGGTTGTTAGTAGAGTTGCTATTGGAAGATTACTAGTAGAAGGTTGCTAGTAGAGTTGCTATTGGAAGATTACTAGTAGAAGGTTGTTAGTAGAGTTGCTATTGGAAGATTACTAGTAGCAGGTTGTTAGTAGAGTTGCTATTGGAAGATTACTAGTAAAAGGTTGCTAGTAGAAATTTTCTATTGGAAGATTACTAGTAGAAGGTTGTTAGTAGAGTTGCTATTCGAAGATTTCTAATAGAAAGTTGTTAGTAGAGTTGCTATTGGAAGATTACTAGTAGCAGGTTGTTAGTAGAGTTGCTATTGGAAGATTACTAGTAGAAGGTTGTTAGTAGAGTTGCTATTGGAAGATTACTAGTAGAAGGTTGTTAGTAGAGTTGCTATTGGAAGATTACTAGTAGCAGGTTGTTAGTAGAGTTGCTATTGGAAGATTACTAGTAGAAGGTTGTTAGTAGAGTTGCTATTGGAAGATTACGAGTAGAAGGTTGTTAGTAGAGTTTCTATTGGAAGATTACTAGTAGAAGGTTGTTAGTAGAGTTGCTATTGGAAGATTACTAGTAGCAGGTTGTTAGTAGAGTTGCTATTGGAAGATTACTAGTAGACGGTTGCTAGTAGAAAGTTTCTATTGGAAGGTTACTAGTAGAAGGTTGTTAGTAGAGTTGCTATTGGAAGATTACTAGTAGAAGGTTGTTAGTAGAGTTGCTATTGGAAGATTACTAGTAGAAGGTTGTTAGTAGAGTTGCTATTGGAAGATTACTAGTAGAAGGTTGTTAGTAGAATGTTGCTATTGGAAGATTATTAGTAGAATGTTGTTAGTAGAGTTGCTATTGGAAGATTACTAGTAGAAGGTTGTTAGTAGAATGTTGCTATTGGAAGATTATTAGTAGAAGGTTGTTTGTACAAAGTTGCTATTGAAGATTATTAGTAGAATGTTGTTAGTAGAGTTGCTATTGGAAGATTACTAGTAGAAGGTTGTTAGTAGAATGTTGCTATTGGAAGATTATTAGTAGAATGTTGTTAGTAGAGTTGCTATTGGAAGATTACTAGTAGAAGGTTGTTAGTAGAATGTTGCTATTGGAAGATTACTAGTAGAAGGTTGCTAGTAGAGTTGCTATTGGAAGATTACTAGTAGAAGGTTGTTAGTAGAATGTTGCTATTGGAAGATTATTAGTAGAAGGTTGTTTGTACAAAGTTGCTATTGAAGATTATTAGTAGAATGTTGTTAGTAGAGTTGCTATTGGAAGATTACTAGTAGAAGGTTGTTAGTAGAATGTTGCTATTGGAAGATTACTAGTAGAAGGTTGTTTGTACAAAGTTGCTATTGAAGATTATTAGTAGAATGTTGTTAGTAGAGTTGCTATTGGAAGATTACTAGTAGAAGGTTGTTAGTAGAATGTTGCTATTGGAATATTACTAGTAGAAGGTTGTTTGTACAAAGTTGCTATTGGAAGATTACTAGTAGAAGGTTGTTAGTAGAATGTTGCTATTGGAAGATTATTAGTAGAATGTTGTTATTGGAAGATCATTAGTAGAAGGTTGTTATTGAAACATTATTAGTAGAAGGTTGCTATTGGAAGATCATTAGTAGAAGGTTGCTATTGGAAGATGATTAGTAGAAGGTTGCTATTGGAAGATTATTAGTAGAAGGTTGCTATTGGAAGATTATTAGTAGAAGGTTGCTATTGGAAGATTATTAGTAGAATGTTGTTATTGGAAGATCATTAGTAGAAGGTTGTTATTGAAACATTATTAGTAGAAGGTTGTTATTGAAACATTATTAGTAGAAGGTTGCTATTGGAAGATCATTAGTAGAAGGTTGCTATTGGAAGATCATTAGTAGAAGGTTGCTATTGGAAGATTATTAGTAGAAGGATTCTATTGGAAGATTATTAGTAGAAGGTTGCTATTGGAAGATTATTAGTAGAAGGTTGCTATTGGAAGATCATTAGTAGAAGGTTGCTATTGGAAGATTATTAGTAGAAGGTTGCTATTGGAAGATTATTAGTAGAATGTTGTTATTGGGAGATCATTAGTAGAAGGTTGTTATTGAAACATTATTAGTAGAAGGTTGCTATTGAAACATTATTAGTAGAAGGTTGCTATTGGAAGATTATTAGTAGAAGGTTGCTATTGGAAGATTATTAGTAGAAGGTTGCTATTGGAAGATTATTAGTAGAAGGTTGCTATTGGAAGATTATTAGTAGAAGGTTGCTATTGGAAGATTATTAGTAGAATGTTGTTATTGGAAGATTATTAGTAGAAGGTTGCTATTGGAAGATTATTAGTAGAATGTTGTTATTGGAAGATCATTAGTAGAAGGTTGTTATTGGAAGATCATTAGTAGAAGGTTGCTATTGGAAGATTATTAGTAGAAGGTTGTTATTGAAACATTATTAGTAGAAGGTTGCTATTGGAACATCATTAGTAGAAGGTTGCTATTGGAAGATTATTAGTAGAAGGTTGCTATTGGAAGATTATTAGTAGAAGGTTGCTATTGGAAGATTATTAGTAGAAGGTTGCTATTGGAAGATTATTAGTAGAAGGTTGCTATTGGAAGATTATTAGTAGAAGGTTGCTGTTGGGAGATTATTAGTAGAAGGTTGCTATTGGAAGATTATTAGTAGAAGGTTGTTATTGGAAGATCATTAGTAGAAGGTTGCTATTGGAAGATTATTAGTAGAAGGTTGCTGTTGGAAGATCATTAGCAGAAGGTTGCTATTGGAAGATTATTAGTAGAAGGTTGCTATTGGAAGATTATTAGTAGAAGGTTGCTATTGGAAGATTATTAGTAGAAGGTTGCTATTGGAAGATTATTAGTAGAAGGTTGCTATTGGAAGATTATTAGTAGAAGGTTGCTGTTGGGAGATTATTAGAAGAAGGTTGCTATTGGAAGATTATTAGTAGAAGGTTGCTATTGGAAGATTATTAGTAGAATGTTGTTATTGGAAGATCATTAGTAGAAGGTTGTTATTGGAAGATCATTAGTAGAAGGTTGCTATTGGAAGATTATTAGTAGAAGGTTGTTATTGAAACATTATTAGTAGAAGGTTGCTATTTGAACATCATTAGTAGAAGGTTGCTATTGGAAGATTATTAGTAGAAGGTTGCTATTGGAAGATTATTAGTAGAAGGTTGCTATTGGAAGATTATTAGTAGAAGGTTGCTATTGGAAGATTATTAGTAGAAGGTTGCTATTGGAAGATTATTAGTAGAAGGTTGCTGTTGGGAGATTATTAGTAGAAGGTTGCTATTGGAAGATTATTAGTAGAAGGTTGTTATTGGAAGATCATTAGTAGAAGGTTGCTATTGGAAGATTATTAGTAGAAGGTTGCTGTTGGAAGATCATTAGCAGAAGGTTGCTATTGGAAGATTATTAGTAGAAGGTTGCTATTGGAAGATTATTAGTAGAAGGTTGCTATTGGAAGATTATTAGTAGAAGGTTGCTATTGGAAGATTATTAGTAGAAGGTTGCTATTGGAAGATTATTAGTAGAAGGTTGCTATTGGAAGATTATTAGTAGAAGGTTGCTGTTGGGAGATTATTAGAAGAAGGTTGCTATTGGAAGATTATTAGTAGAAGGTTGCAAGTAGAAAGTTGCTATTGGAAAGTTGCTATTGGAAGATTATTAGTAGAAGGTTGCAAGTAGAAAGTTGTTATTGGAAAGTTTCTAGTAGAAGTGTCGTAGTAGAAAGTTGCTATTGGAAATGTTGCTAGTAGAATGTTACTAGTATAAGGTTGGTAGTAGAAAGTTGCTATTGGAATCTTGCTAGTAGAAGGTTACTAGTAGAAGGTTACTAGTAGAAAGTTGCTAGTAGAAAGTTGCTAGTAGAAAGGAGCTAGTAGAATGGTGCTAGTAGAAAGGTGCTAGTAGAAAGATGCTAGTAGAAAGGTGCTAGTAGAAAGTTGCTAGTAGAAAGTTGCTAGTAGAAAGGAGCTAGTAGAATGGTGCTGGTAGAAAGGTGCTTGTAGAAAGTTGCTAGTAGAAAGTTGCTAGTAGAAAGGAGCTAGTAGAATGGTGCTAGTAGAAAGGTACTAGTAGAAAGGTGCTAGTAGAAAGGTGCTAGTAGAAGATTGCTAGTAGAAAGTTTCCATTGGAAAGTTGCTAGTAGAAGGTTGCCAGCAGAAAGTTGCTATTGGAGGATTATTAGTGAACTGTTGCTAGTAGAAAGCTGCTATTGAAATTTGCTAGTAGATGGGGTGCTATCAGAAGGTTGTTAGCAGAAAGGTCCCAGCAGAATGTTGCTTCTGTGAGGTTGTTAGCAGAAGGTTCAGTAGCATGTTGCTATTGGAAAGTTGCTATTGGAAGATTACTTTACTAATAGGAAGTTGCTGGTATAAAGTTGCTATCGGAAGGTTGTTAGTGGAAAGTTGCTAGTGGGACGTTGCTATTAGAAGGTTTCTAGTAGAAGGTTGCTTGTAGAAAATTGCTATTGGGAAGTTGCGAGAAGGTTGCTACTTGAAAATTGAAGTTTGAATTTGTAGGGATGCTGGTAGAAGGTAGCGAGTTGAAAGTTGTTTTTTGCTTTTTCGCATATTGCAGATCCCTTTCAAAATGAAACTCAATGAGAAGTGCTTTGACAGTAATTATTTCGTTTCGTACTGTACACACCAATTCAAAACTAAACCAATGCTGTATTTGTTCCGTTTACAAGATTGCTTAACCCTGTATTGGTGGGGAAAATATCACCCCTATTGACTTCCAACGGGAGAAAGGGCAGTATTTGTAGGGAGAAAGGGCAGTATTTATTTATTTATTTATTTTCAAAATAAAAAGCTAAACGTATCGTATCAAAACAAAATAAAAAATATGACGAAAGCAGAGAAAACAAAACTATTACCCTACCCCTCCCCGTCCCAGAAAAGAGAAATTGAAAAATGAAGCAGATGAGGAAACGTTCTGCACTCTTTCCTAAAAAAGTGCTGCATGTTCGGCCGTATACCGACAAATAGATAACATCTGTCACCAGTATCGATTTCTGAGGTAAGTGGTACTACCTGGAACAGTATCTATTGGTGACAGAGATACACCCTATCGATTGCTGATATCCCTGAGTTACATGATGTATATTAGTAAGTAAATTCAATAACTCCTTGCCACATTATTTATACTTACTATTATGTAAAATACCCCTACCATCCCACTTATACCCGTATTATCTGGCATCCATGAGTTGTGTCTTGTGTACCTGTATCTATATTGGTAGATAAAATCAATAACTGCGTGCCACATCATTCATACTTACTATTATGTAAAATACCCCTACCATCCCACTTATACCCGTATTATTTGGCACCCATGAGTTGTGTCTTGTGTACCTGTATCTATATTGGTAGATAAAATCAATAACTGCGTGCCACATCATTCATACTTACTATTATGTAAAATACCCCTACCATCCCACTTATACCCGTATTATCTGGCACCCATGAGTTGTGTCTTGTGTACCTGTATCTATATTGTTAGATAAATTCAATAAATCCGTGCCACATCATTTATACTTATGTAAATACGATATCCCGTGACTTTGTTTTTATATATGGGTGGCAGATTAGCCGAAGAAATGATAAATAGAACAGAATACACAATTCTGCACATATTAAGACTCTACACTTTCCTTATTATTGTTACCACATTTTGCTATCATGTTCCTTTTGTATCTCTTTTCAGTGATGTTGGACAATGGCGAATAACTTGTCAAACGTGTAGAAACCTTTTAGTATTTTGGAACAATAAAGGATGTCAACATATATCTCAAACAAAATTTAAGATGAATAGTGCATTTGTGGATATTTTGAACAGCTGTGTCTGATAACCAGGAAATGAGTTTTCAAGTAAACATTATACCAGATACTGATTGTCATATTTCCACTGGGCATTACTAATGGATAGTACACCAAGTACGTTTAGAGATAATTCCACCTTACTACGTTCATTGAACTATACAAAAGCCGGTCATCTGTCTCCAGTGATAGTCTACTTTGTAATTTTAATGATATTTGGCATCACGGGTAATATCCTCGTCTGCTATGTGTACAGATTTCGATTCCGTGCCATTCCCTCAAACTATTTCATTCTATGTTTGGCAATATTAGACTTATTAAGTTGCTGCATAGGAATGCCGTCAGAAATCACGGATTTACTCTTACCATTGATGTACGATGCGCCTGCCGCTTGTAAATTATTCAGATTTATAGAATCAGTAACTCTCATTGGATCTGGTGTGACATTAATATCTGTGGCGTTTGATAGATATTATAAACTCTGCAAACCATTGGACGCATTTCCTTTGAGGAAGGCAAAAGTTCTGTGTGTAGTAGCGGTTACTGTGGGAATAGTTCTTGCATGGCCTGCGTTAGTTCTTTTTGGAAAGAAGACGGTAAAAACAGAAATAGCTGGTCTCTATGGGTGCGAATGTTCAGTGGACGACACTATGCGAGATACTATATTTCCGTCTTTGTATTACGGAACACTTCTTGTTGTGTTTCTTTCGTGTTTAGTTACAATCACTATATTGTACAGTTGTATGGGATATAAACTTCATCAGCTCAAAAAGAAGGAAATCGGTCAATCACTTCCACGAGGATGTAATGTGCTTCCTCAGATGGAGCACCCGAGCACTGAATTATCCGACACAACAGATGAACAGCAAGATCGTGCAGTATCCATGGTAACAAATCAGAACACACCTAGGCAGTCGTTTCAGTCAGAAGTTTTCTCCCATGTAAGGAAGAGATCAAACCGGAGAGCAAACAGATTAGCTTTAACGGCGAGAAGAACAACGGCCATCTTTTTTGCAGTGACTTTGTTTTTTATTTTAAGTTTTCTTCCATTCCTTGTATTAATGATTCTTCGTGCCTTAAAAGTTGCTTTTGGAGAAGATATGTCCATATCAGCGGAAGTAGGATTCAATTTCGGCGTGCGTTCTTACTTTCTGAACAACACTTCTAATCCAATCATTTATGGAGTAATGAATCCTCAGTTCAGAAAGGAATGCTTACTCGCGTTTAGAAAACTCTTTGTGCTTCCAATATTTTGCAGAAAAAGGCAGACGAAGGCTAAATAAATGCCTTCTTATAGATAACTGTTTCGCTTTTTACAGATTTTTATCTGGAGGACATTACAATGCATTTTTAGACAGATACAGTTTTCAATGTACTCTTACTCCACCCAGGAGAGCCGCGAAAACGACCGATCTGAGTGTGAGGGTGGGGGTGGGGAGGCGTGGTATAAATGATCCAGTTTGTCCCAACTGTCATGACTCAGGTCTCGCCTGTTGAAATATCCCAGCTACATCATCAAGGCATATCTTCCTTTAAGGCATACCTTGGTGATGTGTAGTTGGAATATTTTGTCAGTGGGAATTATAGTTAAAAAACTCAATTTTGTTTTTTGAATAAATACATGTGCTAGTAATGTCGCATGGGATTTCAATTTCTTATTTAACCCTTTACCTAACATGAAAAGCAGACGACACTTGCAAACAAAATTATTGAATAACTAATGTTTTTCATGTTTTGTCCCAAAAACATAGGTTATGCTCCCTCTTTGGAACAAGCTCGACGATCTCGTTCCAAAGAGGGGTCATAACCTATGTTTTTGCGACAAAAAAAGGAAAAATATAATGAAAATTAATTGGCGATTTTTGTGAATAGCGCTGGCCGGTTTTGGTCGTTACGTTGTGTAAAGGGTTAATAAGCACGTACCGGATTCACATTTGCTCAAGCGCGGTCCGAATCGGTCACAGACCTCCATTTGTATGAGACTGACTGCGCATTTGATTCAACTAGCAAACAATTCTGCGTTTATAGGTAGTTTCAGCACATGTGGGTGGTTTCTTGACTGAGGGGGTATATACGTGTACATTGTTGGGGAGAAGATATACATGGACCTATCAGCATGTGGAGAGGAGGACACACACACACCTGTAAATGTGCTTAAGTGAGTATGATGGCGAGATGCACAGCTATCTTGGGGAGATAGAGGAACATACCCCTAAATACCCTCTGAATGTACGTAGGTGGTTAGGGTGGTGAGATACACAACCATCTTGGTAAAATAAGGGATATATACACCTCTGAATGTACGTAGTCGAGTTGGTGGGGAGATACACAGAAATCGTGAGGATCATAGAGAATACATACCCCCACTGAATGTACGTAGGTGGCAGGAATGTGAGATACACAGCCATCTTGGGAGACAGGGGATACATATCCCTCCAAATGTTCGTAGGTGGCTAGGGTGGTGAGATACACAGCCATCTTGGGAGATAGGGAATACATAACCCTCTAAATGTACGTAGGTGGGTAGGGTGGTGAGATACATAGATAGGGGAGATAGGAGGTTCATACCCCTCTAAATGTACGTAGGTGGGTAGGGTAGTGAGATACACAGAAATCTTGGGAGATAGAGAATACATACTCCTCTGAAGGTACGTAGGTGTATAGGGTGGTGAGATACACCGCCATCTTAGGGAGATAGGGGATACATACCCCTCTAAATGTACGTAGGTGGGTAGGATGGTGAAATGCACGGCCATCTTAGGGAGATAGGGGATACATACCCCTCTAAATGCACGAAGGTGGGTAGGATGGTGAGATACACCGCCATCTTAGGGAGATAGGGAATACATAACCCTCTAAATGTACGTAGGTGGGTAGGGTAGTGAGATACAAAGAAATCTTTGGGAGATAGGAGGTTCACACTCCTCTAAATGTACGTAGATGGGTAGGATGGTGAGATACACCGCCATCTTAGGGAGATAGGGGATACATACCCCTCTAAATGTACGTAGATGGGTAGGATGGTGAGATATACCGCCATCTTAGGGAGATAGGGGATACATACCCCTCTAAATGTACGTAGGTGGGTAGGGCAGTGAGATACACGAAAATCTTGGGGAGATAGGAGGTTCATACTCCTCTAAATGCACGTAGGTGGTAGAAATGTGAGATACATAGCCATCTTGGGAGATAGAGAATACATACCCCTCTGAAGGTACGTAGGTGTGTAGGGTGGTGAGATACAGAGCCATCTTAGGGAGATAGGGGATACATACCCCTATAAATGTACGTACGTGGGTAGGGTGGTGAGATACACAGCCATCTTAGGGAGATAGGGGATACACACCCCTTTAGATGTACGCAGGTGGGTAGGTTAGTGAGATACACAGCCATCTTGAGAGATAGAGAATACATACCCCTCTGAATGTACGTAGGTGGGTGGGGTAGTGAGATATGCAGAAATCTTGGGAGATAGAGAATACATACTCCCCTGAAGGTACGTAGGTGTGTAGGGTGGTGAGATACACAACCATCTTAGGAAGATAGGGGATACACACCCTTCTAAATGTACGTAGGTGGGTAGGGTGGTGAGAAACACAGCCATCTTGAGGAGATAGGGGATACACACCCCTCTAAACGTTCGTAGGTGGGTAGGTTGTGAGATACACAACCATCTTGGGAGATAGGGAATAGATACCCCTCTGAATGTACGTAGGTGGTAGTAATGTGACATACACAGCCATCTTGGGAGAAAGGGGGTACATACACCTCTAAATGTTCGTAGGTGGGTAGGGTGGTGAGATAGAGAAAACATACCCCTCTGAATGCACGTAGGTGGGTAGGGTGGTGAGATTCACAGCCATTTTTGGGAGATAGGGAATACATACCCCTCTAAATGTTCGTAGGGTTTGGGTGGTGAGATATACAGCCATATTGGGAGATAGAGAACACATAGAGATACATAGAAGTCTTGGGGAGATGGGGGATACATATCCCTCTGAATGTTCGTAGATTGGTAGGGTGTGAGATACACAGCTATCTTGAGGAAAGCAAGGATACATACACATTTGTAAGTATGTAGGTGGGTAGGGTGGTGAGATACACAACTATATTAAGGAGATGGGGGATACATTTCCCTCTGAATGTACGTAAGTGGGTAGGATGGTGAGAGGCACATAAATCTTGGGGAGATAGAGGATACATACCCCTCTAAATGCACGTAGCCGTGTAGGGTGATGAGGTACACAGCCATCTTTGGGATATAGGGCATACATACCACTCTGAATGTACGTAGGTGGGTTGAGTGGTTTTATACACAGCCATCTTGGAAATAAATGGGAAACATATCCTGGTAGGTTGGTGAGATACACAGACATCTTGGGGAGATAGGGGATACATATTCCTGTGAATATGTAGGTGGATAGGGTGGTTACATGCATAGTCATATTGGGAAGAAAGGGAAACATACACCTTTGAATGTACGTAGATGGGTAGGGTTGTGAGATACACAACCATCTTGGGGAGAAAGAGGAATCGCATCCCTCTAAATGTGCGTAGGTTGGTAGGAATGAGAATAAAAAATACATACCCCTCTGCATGTACCTAGGCCTGTAGGGTGGTGAGATACATAGCCATATTAAGGGGATAAGGGATACATTCCCCTATGGATGAACGATGGTGTGTAGGGTGGTGATATACACAACCATCTTGGGGAGATAGAGGAAACGCACCCTTCTAAAGATGCATAGGTGGACTGGGTGATAAGATAAACAGCCACCTTGGGGAAACAGAAGATATGCATCCCTCTGAATGTACGTAGGTGGGTAGAGTGGTTACATACACCGTCATCTTGGGGAGATAAGGGATAGACACCTCTCTGAATGTACATAAGTGGGTAGGGTGGTGAGACACACAGCAATCTTGGAGAAAAAGTATACATATCCCCTGACTTACATAAGCGGGTAGGGAGATATGAGATACATACCACTTTGAATGTGCGTGGCGGGTAGAATGGTGAAATACACAGCCATCTTGAGAAAATAGGAGATAAATACCCCACTGAATGTACGTAGGCGGGTAGGGTGGTAAGATACATAGCCGTCTTCGGGAGATAGGGTATACATACCTCTTTAAACGTGCGTAGGTGGATAGGGTGGTGAGATACACATCAATCTTGTGAAGATGTTGGATACATTCCACACATTAAATGTACGTTGGTGGGTACGGTGGTGATATACTCGACCATCTTGGTGGAAATAGGAAATACATACCCCTCTGAATGTACGTAGGTGGGTCGGGAGGTGAGATACACAGCCATATTAAGGAGACAGGGGATACGTACACCTTGAATGTACATAGGCGGGTAGGGTGGTGAGATACTCAGCCATCTTGGGGAGATGGGGGATACCTTGAATGCAAGTATACTGGTAGGGTGGTGAGATACACAACCATCTTGGGGAGGTGGGGGATACATAGCCCTCTGAATGTGCGGTAAGGTGGTAAAATACACAGCCATCTTGGGTAAATAGGAGATACATACCCCTCTCACTGTACATAGGCGGGTAGGGTGATGAGATACACAATCATGTTGGGAAGAAAGGGGGTACATACTCATTTAAATGTGTGTAGTCAGGAATGGTGGTGAGATACACAGCCATCTTGGAGAGATAGGGCATATATACTTTCTGAATGTGCGTAGGTGGGTAGGGTGGATGGATATTCGGCAACCTTGAGAAAAGTAGATGCATACCCTTTTAAATGTACGTAGGCGGGTAGAGTGGCGAGATACTCAGCTTTCTCAGGAATACAGGGATACATACCCAATTAAATGTGTGAAGACCTGTAGAGTGGTGAAATGCACAGCCACCTTGGGAAGGTAGGGGATGCATACTCCTTTAAATGTGCCCAAGTGGTGAGATATTCTGCCATCTTGAGTAAATAGGGAATATATACTCCTCTAAGTGTGAGTAGGTTGGTAGAGTGGGTAGATACACACCAATCTAGGTGAGATAGGGGATACATATCCCACTGAATGTCCGTAAGTGGGTAGGGTGGTGAGATACAACACACCCATCTTGGGGATAAAGGGATACATACATCATTAAATGTGCCCTGGCTTTTCTCACTATATCTTTCATTGTGTGCCCTAGATAGATATTTTTTTATTTTATTAATTTTTTAAAAACTCTTATTCTACTATTTTGCAGGAGAGAGATTTCCACTGATGTATACATTTCTGTACATATACTGTACAAATTAAAAAGTACAAATTTCCACTGATGTATACATTTCTGTACATATACTGTACAAATAAAAAAGAACAAATTTCCACTGATGTATACATTTCTGTACATATACTGTACAAATAAAAAAGAACAAATTTCCACTGATGTATACATTTCTGTACATATACTGTACAAATAAAAAAGAACAAATTTCCACTGATGTATACATTTCTGTACATATACTGTACAAATTAAAAAGTACAAATTTCCACTGATGTATACATTTCTGTACATATACTGTACAAATAAAAAAGAACAAATTTCCACTGATGTATACATTTCTGTACATATACTGTACAAACAAAAAACAAGAATAGAGTTGAATGCCACTCACACTTCTCCCGTTTTTTAAATATAAATAAAGTTCCTTAGAAACATACATTCTGCGCTTTCTTCTCATTAATTTCCAAAATATACACACTGTATACCAAAGTTCTGATTATGGGCATAAATAATCAAATTTATCAAATCTTATTGGCTGAAACATTTGTATTGTTGTTATATAAATCTCCGGATGCCTTTGGCAACTTCCAAACTTGATATATTTTTGCATGCATGTAGCTGTTAGCTGAGTGTATAACACATTATATGCGAGGATAGATTACCATTAAAATATTCAGAACAAACGGAAGTTCTTGTCAGCTGGTGATTGCCCCTGTAACACTTTTAAAATTTGCCTAGGTATTCCAAGGAGTTATGCTTCCCTCGCTATTTTAACCCTTTACCCAACGTAACGGCCAAAACCGGCCAGCGCTATTCTCAAAAATCGCCAATTAAGGGCCTATATAAGTAATGGAATTTTGTTTATTTTGAAATTGTCACTTCTCATATTCCTTAAATTCAGATTAAATATGCACAAATTATATATCAAAATGAAGGTTGGGATGTATAGAACACGAAACACATGTAATAAACTCATAGAGTCGACTGTAGGCACCACTGGTTCCTGGAAGTCTGCTACCGTATTCGCACCAGAACTGATAATAAAATAATATTTCATCAGAACAACTTGTGGCCAAATGTGCCTCATATATCCAAGAACAAAGCTAGGCATTCAAAACACTTTCGAATACAGCGATATGTCTGCATTTTGGAAAAGGACAACACTGTCTGCATTTTTATTGAAGATGGTTTCCATGCTCGACAGACATGCGCAAATCACTCGTTATCACGAATTTCCATCAAAAAACAAAATCGTAATTCTCAGAAATTTCAACAGGTATCATGATACCTTGCATTGAATATGGCAACTGTGTAATCTCTATCTAATAACAGTATACTGTATGAAGGCGATCTTTTTCATTATTTGATTTTAGACGGCGTTGTTTCCACATGATTTTTCTGCCCGATGACGTCGACCGGAAATCGAAAGTATACTCATACGTAAACAAAAGCAAAGGCTTTGGAATTTTCCCCAATGCAGCTCTGTCGCCGTGTTTTGAAGAATTTTTATCCCCTAGCTTTGTTCTTGGATATGCAAAGCACATTTGGCCACAAGTTGTTTTCGTGAAATATTATTAAATTGTCAGTTCTGGTGCGAATACGACAGCAGACTTCCAGGAACCAGTGGTGCCTACAGTCGACTCTATGAGTTGACTACACATGTGTTTCGTGTTCTATACATCCCAACCTTCATTTTGATGTACATTTTGTGTATATTTAATTTGAATTGAAGGAATGTCAGAGGTGAGAATTTTCAAAATAAACAAAATTTTATTACTTATATAGGCCCTTAATTTTCATTATTTTTTTCATTTTTTGTCTCAAAAACATAGGTTATGACCCCTCATTGGAACGAGCTCGTCGAGCTCGTTCCAATGAGGGGTCATAACCTATGTTTTTGAGACAAAAAATGAAAAAAATAAGTTATTCAAGAATTTTTTTTGCAAGTGTCGTCTGCTTTTGATGTTTGGTAAAGGGTTAATAAAAACATTCTACTAAAAGCAAGAGTATTTTAGTGTTGAATTTAGAATATTTCCCTCCCCAAATGCCACCATATGCAATCTGAGGGAGTAATTAGTTTCAGAACTTCCTGACCGTCACCCATGGGAGAGGGACATGAGATCCTACAATCTCTTCCATGCTCGGGTTCACTGTATTTTCTGTCTTGCGACCCCCCTCCCCCTTCCACACACCACCACCACATTTGATGACCTGTTTAATACCTTACATCCCCGCTGAGAACAGCCTGTCCTGTGTTGAAAAGAAAGAGAAAAAATTACGTTGCTCTGACTCACGGTTATACCTGCAAACCGTGTGGAAAGTTACATAATCCTAAATACAATGACAACCAATGGAAAATTAGAATTGGCTGACAAATATCGAACAACCAAAATGACCTTACTTAAGGGGTCGTCCAACCTAACTTTGGTCAATTTGTTGACATTTTTCCCAATGCCTCAGGAACAGATAAAGAGAAGTAAGGAAAGGCAAATTATGTATCGAAATAATGAGTAAAGTGCATAGAAAAGGTACATATAATTTTTTTCAGGAAAAAAAGGGAATTTTATGATTTTGAAGAAGATTAATTTGCCGATGGCATAAGTAACGAACCGATAAAACCACAAAATAATCGGTAATTCGAAAGCCTTGTCCTCAATATGATAACATACTACAGACTCGGAGAAAGCATTTTTTTTTGACACACACTCTGGTGGGTTTTGATGTTTGAATGTAATAACACCAACACAAATTTTGGATGTTCCGGATGTGGCCATGTTTCAATGATGTTTATTCCGATCATGTGATTACGATGTGGTTCTTGCAGAAATACTCAACCTGGGCAATCGTATGAATGCAAGGACGTGATCGCGCCCATTATTTGTTCGAGACAATGTATGAGCGAATTTGCAAACAGGTCACAGCAAATACTTGAGCTGTTAATGCCATAACTGCAAAATATGGTTCGAAATTCCCTCTCGTTTTTACAGGCCGTCTGAACTTTTTTGTTGACAAAAAATCTGAATTATTGCGCACTAGAAAGACAACATGAACCACTTGTAAAAAAACCGAGTGTATAAAATCGGGACGATACACATAAAATAAGGCAATATTCATAACAAAGTAAGCAGAATGCTTCAGAAATCACTTGTTCACGAAGTATATTCCAAGTGACCTGGAACTATATTGAGCGTGTTGATTTCCCCCCGATGTGAAGTTTTTTACTTCACAGTTACCATGGGTCTTCGCCACGGACTGTGTTGATGTCGGCAAAGGACCGATTCAAGATGGGTTGAAAATGGTGCATTCGCGCTTTTAAATAAGGTGTGTTTGGACGATGCTGAGAATTTAGTTTTTTCTTGCAACCAACCATACTAACACAAGCGTCGATCAGTGTCTTTTGTCATCGTTTTACACCGACAAATGTGACAAATCTCCTTCACCGGAAACTATCTCCCAATTTGCATATCACAATAAACATAACCGCTGTCAGCGTGACCGTTTGGTCAAAACCGAAACGAATTGTCGAATCCACGGTAAAAATTAGCTGCAATTGGCTTTTAAACAAATGAAATACACGAAATATTCGCAATTTCTTCATTATCCATGCCGAGTTACTTTTTAGCCAGACCACATGCGTTCAGTTTCGTTTGTCGGCATCAAACTGATATTGTTTGTGGTAATTAATAGTACGAGAAGGCGAAAGAAGCCAAATACTGCCCATCAGTATCATCATCTATAAATTAATTAAAATTGATAATTTCTTTTATTTTACTGAAATTATGAATTGATAAGGTGGGTGTGTTGCGATTATTATGCCCCAAACCAGGAAGTTGTAAAATCAAAGGTGCATCTAGGGCCGTGCAGTGGTGACCTCTGTCCTCTTAGCCTTACCCATTCATCATGACATGTACCAACATTCTCCCTTGTATCTCAACCACTGCTACTCCAATTTGAAGGATATTTGGTTTTGTGATCGAGCATCATGGGGAAACAATGCCTGTGTAGCTGCTGTAGCATGTGTTTCTTCCCACATTTTTTCAGAGTCGTGGTACTTTTTCACTCTTTTGAGTTAGAAAATTTTGTTTATAACTAGTTGATTTGTTACAATTTGTTGGAAAGTGCCTGCTGATACCCTCAAATGTATTGTTACAAAATATTTCTGGTGAAGAGTTTGTTCCTGTTACTTATCAAGCAACAACCTAATGAATATTCTGTATAAAGCCACCAATCTGATGTTTGACACTTTTATCGGAGCTGTTATGAAGGCTTATGGAACTCAAAATGTTGATTATGGCAGGACTTTTCTATTCACCCATTAATCGATAAATTAAGTGTTATAGTTGGAAGTAAGAAGCATGAAAGGTCCAGAACTTAAAGTCTAAAAAGAATGTTTTGTAATGTAACATGATTTTTGCAGATACACTTATTTGGAGGTTTACCTGTCTGATAGTGCTTGGAACATGTGTGGCCAGGATCTTCAAAAAGAAAAAAGAGTTAAACTTTGATAAAAAAAAGGCATATGCCTTGAGTGCCGGAGGTAGAGTCATACAAGGAAGAGACCCCGCCCCCCCTCCCCCCGGGAAATTTTGTGTGTCAAATGGAGCTTATTTGTCACCTTTTGGGGATTGCTTTGTGTACTGTGTTCTTGAAAAAAATATGTGGGACCCTCTGGATGTGCCCTTCTGATCTCAATATGCCAATAAGCCTCCTTGGGGAAAATGCATGCAATAATGGTTATGTAAGGTTGATTTGATGTGTTTTGAATAACAATGTACTTTTAAGTACATTAGATGGTTTGTTGCAGTGACAGGTTACAGTTACCCTTATTTCTTCTCCAACAGATATCATGAGTGTATTGGTGTCCAAGAGTAAACAAAGCTATTATACTTATTGATAAACCAGACAAATTGAACAATTTAATCACTATCAAATTGATGCATGGGATAAACGGGGTTACAGTGCAAGGGGTTTGTAAATATATTTATTCATCTACAGTGTATGACTTTGCAGTGCATTCTACACAGGAAAATATCATAGTTTCTTTCCAAACCACCATAGTGACACATACATCTTTATATTGGGAGACACTCTTTTGTCCTTCCATACTTCTTCCGGTGGACTCCTTCAAGTTGACCTTTGTTGAACTCCCCTAAATCAAAACATAAACAAAAGAAAATGTCTGCCTTCAATCAGTGAACACTCCACTTATAACATTTGGTCTCAATCTTTATTACTTTCATGAATTAGGAAAAGATTTCTTCGAGTATGTATTTCAATGTTTATTTTATTTTGAGGTATTTTATTGTAAAAATGTTGTTCTCTTACTTAGGCCATAGCAGACTTTTAGGTGGTGCTATTTACACATGGCAGCAGTTCCATGGCAAATTTCAGTTTCCACATGTTCTATGTTTCATTCCAAACATTTTGGTATATAATTTATTGGGGTTATTCATTTTGGGCGTTTTTTAGACTTCAAAGAAAATTACATGAAATTTGACCAAAGTTAGGTTGGACGTCCCCTTAAATGCAATATCTATGCATAATTTTTATGTATACGTTCGAATGGAATTAAAAAAAAAATTTTGTCCACCATACTAGCACCAATGACATTGTCGAGACAGTAGGCCTAGATTTGCGACTTTCAGTATCGATACACGACATTCAACACGGTATTCATTAATATTCATGAGCTGTCAACTCGAACGGTGAAGCATTGTGAAATGTTCATCAATTTGTCAAATGCGGTTTCCTTTGCAGAACTGGAACTTGCCACTTTCTCCACATTTATAAAGTCAAATATATTTATTTCTACCAGGGATCAGCCAAGGAGTTAATTTTAAGGAGAAGTAGCTTCTATCTCCAGGAAAAATAGGGAAAAGTGAAAGCTCTTACGGGAGAAGTGAAATTTCTAAAGGAAGAAATGCTAAGAAGAGATATTAATTTAATATTTCAAAATTCGTCAGTAGACCTGTCAAACTCTGAAAATCAAGTTATTGGGATCCAGTGGATCCAGTGGTGGAGCCATGGGATTTTTAGGGAGCCCAGCTCAAATAAATACAGTGGTCTCAGTCCTGAGATTACAACCACCCACCTCTCCCAAATTTCCCTCGCACGGTCCCCAGGATTTCAGACCATGGCTCCATCACTGGTGGGATCTACTTTGCTCTGTCAGTAGGATTCGGGGCTTTATCAAGATGCAAAAATTTACAAGAAAAGCTACATTTTAGCAAAAATCAACATTTCCTTATTTTTTTATGTGTGTGTGTGTGTGTGTGTGTATTTCAAATGACACAATCATGTTTTAGAGGAATTTTGAATGTTGGTTTCTGATCCCCCGCCGGGATTCGAACCCTCGGCAACACCGCCTGGCAATCAGGAGTCCAGCGCCTAAACCACTAGACCATTGCACACCGTCAAAAAGCGATGGCTGGAATCTAGCTTTTTAGATGAAGTCCTCATGATTACTTGGTTCATCTTCCTTTCGCCAGCAGCATGAAAGTGTGGAACGCGCTGGCTACAGTACGACGAAAGTGCTGTGGATGGCCTCAGACGAAGACTGGCACGGGCTTGTGTGTGTTTTTCAAATGACACAATCATGTTTTAGAGGAATTTTGAATGTTGGTTTCTGATCCCCCGCCGGGATTCGAACCCTCGGCAACACCGCCTGGCAATCAGGAGTCCAGCGCCTAAACCACTAGACCATTGCACACCGTCAAAAAACGATGGCTGGAATCTAGCTTTTTAGATGAAGTCCTCATGATTACTTGGTTCATCTTCCTTTCGCCAGCAGCATGAAAGTGTGGAACGCGCTGGCTACAGTACGACGAAAGTGCTGTGGATGGCCTCAGACGAAGACTGGCACGGGCTTTTGTGTGTTTTTCAAATGACACAATCATGTTTTAGAGGAATTTTGAATGTTGGTTTCTGATCCCCCGCCGGGTTTCGAACCCTCGGCAACACCGCCTGGCAATCAGGAGTCCAGCGCCTAAACCACTAGAAAATATACAAAAAAACTTCCCCGGTTTCTTTATGGTTCTTGCTTCAAATGCCAGTGAAATCAAAGAACAAATCATTTTGTGAATTCTTGTGTTTTTGTTAACTTTTATTGAAGCAAGTCATGATATACGAATCAGTTTTGTTGGTTATTCACTCCTCCGTCTTCACCAATATCTTACCTCCTACAAGTATCTGGGAATTTCATTGATTCAAAGACGTCACATGCAGACTGCACATAAAACCATATGCTGTCTGTCAACATCAATGTACGCTGACAGCTATGGGTAATCTCCCCGTTGTTCATTGATTATTCAAAATGGCGGCAGCCGATAAATGCTTCAAGTTGAAAGATTGAGTGTCGGAAGCCCATAATTGGTCTAAAGTGCAAGTTAGGCAACTTAAAAGGCTTCATATTCTGTGGATGTGTGTCATGTTACCTTCGAAATGAAACTGTTTGGTATGTATGAATTTGCCTTGTTACAATTTAGTGCCTGCAACAAGGCAAAGACACGTGAACACATTGTGAGAATTGTCTCATTTAATTTTGATCGCTGTTGTTATTAGTTCTGTGCATCGATGCAGCAGTCGGTAAGATATATTCGTTACACAGCTTCGTTCTCGTCCAATATGAAATTACCTGACACCATATATACCATATTAGGCCACCAACAAACTGTGTAACTAATAATATCTCTCTTAATTTCGACTGTAGGGGTTCATTTATTTACAGAATTTTTTTTCTTCATTTTCAATTCTTTATGTTTATAATCTTTTCATTTAAAAACGAACTCTGAGAATCAAATAGATTTGATGTCCTTTGTTTTGTCCCCAAACCGTGAACATAAGGGTTGCAGTGAAATGTTTCAAGACAAAAACACTTTTCTTACGGCAGCTTCTCAAAATCACAAGGCGACTTTGATTTCATCCAAACAAAGAAATCCAGCGAAGTAAGCAGCACCAAGACGAAGATATCCCCATTTCACTCTCTTAGTTCATATCTGATTTCTGCACGTAAGTTTGAAAGCTTGAACTCCAAAATCAGTTTTAAATTAACAGTTAATCCTTTACCCAACGTAACGGCCAAAACCGGTCAGCGCTATTCTCAAAAATCGCCTATTAATTTTCATTATTTTTTAATTTTTTGTCTCAAAAACATAGGTTATGACCCCTCGTTGGAACGAGCTCATCGAGCTCGTTCCAACGAGGGTCATAACCTATGTTTTTGAGACAAAAAATTTAAATAATTAGTTATTCAATATTTTTTTTTGCAAGTGTCGTCTGCTTTCCATGTTAGGTAAAGGGTTAAAGTCGGATGGTAATTTAGGGTAAAAGTGAACGACATGAGCGACTTTTCATTGTCTGTCAGTTCACCCGAAACGTAGGTATATTTTTGCCATATGAAGACATCCAAAATGTGTGACTGCATGTCTGCCTGTCTGTCTGTCTGGTTGCCTGTCCATCAGACGGTGTTTTTTGCTTTTCATTTGCCTGTTTCTACATTTTCAATCATACACAAATATATTAAGCATCAAAGAGCAATATATTCTTGAAACAGATATGTAACTCAGCCTCTTTGGGAACATATTTTCTACAATTTCACTCTTTTTGTCAGAATGGGTGGCTGTGGGGATTAAAACCAAAGCAGTGAAAGTGCACTTATGGATACTTGCAGCGCAAGCACAGCATTACATAATCAATATTTTGAAATGATGCTAGGTGCCTTGACTGAGAAATATTCATCAAACACAATGTGAAATGTCTTCAGAAGTCCGAATGTGATTTAAGTACTATCACAAAAAGGAAATTTAATATCACTACGGGTTTGTTTTGTGTGAAAATCAATTAATTTATGAATTATACCATATTTTGTAATGAAAAATGGCATACCAAGGGATCCACATTCAGGGCTATATTTTACCACACTAGCAGGTATAAAAAAGTAATTTGACATCAGTTGTTAGGATAAAATGATAATGTCCATCGATATTGGTGAATTATACAGCTGCAACCAAAATTCTTGAAGCAAAATTGGCGTTCATATTGTTTCGTGGGGGTGGAACACTATTTCTCTTGCAGTTTTGTTAAATAAGAGAGACTTTTTTCAAAAACGAATTCTGTGCTGATGCAGTTGTCAGTTTTATTTTGGGATAGGGTAGTTTTCAAAGAAAGTTGTGAATCTTATCCCTCCCAGCTTACTCATTAGGTAACCGAGCAGAAAAATCTATTGGAGGCAAATCCAGTTTTTAGCCAACAAACCTTTACATACTGGTAGGCTGGTAGAATGATGAGATACACAGCATCATGGAAGAGGGGAAGGGATACGTACCCTTTTAAATTGATGTAAGTGGTTAGTGTGTGAGATGCACAGTCTTCTTTGGGACCCGAGGGTACGTCCCCTTCAGATGTACGTAGGCTGGTAGGGTGGTGAAATATGCAGCACCTTGGGGAGATAGGAGTACACACAATCTTTAAATGTGATTAGGTACCAGCGGGTACTCTATGAACCGACATGTACTCTATTAACAATCAATAGTGTACTCTATGGAACACCAGGTGGTCTATACTTGGTGGGCGTTCTATTGAACACCACGCAGTCAATAAAAAACTCCACCAGGTACTCTGCTGGGTACTCTATGGAACACTAGGAAAACTATCAGGTAATCCACCGGATGCTCAACAAGGCACTATATGAAACAGGTTGTCTATTGGGTACTCCAGTAAATATTCTACAGTGTACTCCATGGAGGGAGACTATCCAGTACACCACCAAATATTCTATGTAACACCAGGTAAAGTATCAGGTACTCCACCGGACACTCTACAGGGTACTCCAGGTATTCTAGCAGGTATTCCACCAGAGGGGGTTATCTATGGAAAACCAGACAGTCTATCAGGTATCCCATCAGATACTTTATGGAACACCAGATAGTCTATTAGGTACTCCACCAGATACTCTACAGGGAACACCAGGTAGTCTCTAAGGTACTCCACCAGATACTCTACTGGGTGATACCCTATAGAACACCAGGTAGTATATCCGGTATTCCACCAGACACTTTACAGGGTACTCTATGGAATACCAGGTAGTCTATCAGGTATTCCACCAGATACTCTACAGGGAACTCTATAGAACACTAGGTAGTCTCCAAGGTACTCCACCAAATACTCTACTGGCTGGAACTCTATAGAACACCAGGTAGTGCATCAGGTATTCCACTAGACACTTTACATGGTACTCTACGGAATACCAGATAGTCTATCAGGTTCTTTACCCGATACTGTACAGGGTACTCTACGGAATACCAGATAGTCTATCAGGTTCTTTACCCGATACTGTACAGGGTACTCTATGAAATACCAGACAGTCTATCAGGTTCTTACCCGACACTCCACTGGATACTCTACGGAATACCAGATAGTCTATCAGGTTCTTTACCCGATACTGTACAGGGTACTGTATGGAATACCAGACAGTCTATCAGGTTCTTTACTCGACACTCCACTGAGTACTGTATGTAATACCAGACAGTCTATTAGGTTCTTTACCCGACACTCCACTGGGTACTGTATGTAATACCAGACAGTCTATCAGGTTCTTTACCCGACACTCCAATGGGTACTGTATGGAATACCAGACAGTCTATCAGGTTCTTTACCCGACACTCTACAGGGTACTCTATGGAATACCAGACAGTCTGTCAGGTTCTTTACCTGATACCCTACTGGGTACTGTATGGAATACCAGACAGTCTTTCAGGTTCTCTACCGGATAGTCTACTGGGTACTCTATGGAATACCAGACAGTCTATCATGTTCTTTACCCGAGACTCTAAAGGGTACTCTATGGAATACCAGACAGTCTATCAGGTTCTTTACCCGACACTCCACTGGGTACTCTACGGAATACCAGATAGTCTATCAGGTTCTTTACCCGATAATGTACAGGGTACTGTATGGAATATCAGACAGTCTATCGGGTTCTTTACCCGACACTCCACTGGGTACTGTATGTAATACCAGACAGTCTATCAGGTTCTTTACCCGACACTCCACTGGGTATTGTATGTAATACCAGACAGTCTATCAGGTTCTTTACCCGACACTCCAATGGGTATTGTATGGAATACCAGACAGTCTATCAGGTTCTTTACCCGATACTCTAAAGGGTACTGTATGGAATACCAGACAGTCTATCAGGTTCTCTACCCGACACTCTACAGGGTACTCTATGGAATACCAGACAGTCTATCAGGTTCTTTACCCGATACTGTACATGGTACCCTATGGAATAACAGAGGGTCTGTCAGGTTCTTTACCCGACACTCTACAGGGTACTGTATGGAATACCAGACATTCTATCAGGTTCTTTACCCGATACTCTACTGGGTACTCTATAGAATACCAGACAGTCTATCAGGTTCTTTACCCGACACTCTACAGGGTACTCTATGGAATACCAGACAGTCTATCAGGTTCTTTACCCGATACTGTACATGGTACCCTATGGAATAACAGAGGGTCTGTCAGGTTCTTTACCCGACACTCTACAGGGTACTGTATGGAACACCAGAGAGTCTATCAGGTTCTTTACCCGATACTCTACTGGGTACTCTATGGAATACCAGATAGTCTGTCAGGTTCTTTACCCGATACTCTACTGGGTACTCTATGGAATACCAGATAGTCTATCAGGTTCTTTACCTGATAATGTACAGGGTACTGTATGGAATACCAGACAGTCTATCAGGTTCTTTACCCGACACTCCACTGGGTATTGTATGTAATACCAGACAGTCTATCAGGTTCTTTATCCGACACTCCACTGGGTACTGTATGTAATACCAGACAGTCTATCAGGTTCTTTACCCGACACTCCACTGGGTACTGTATGGAATACCAGACAGTCTATCAGATTCTTTACCCGATACTCTAAAGGGTACTCTATGGAATACCAGACAGTCTATTAGGTTCTTTACCCGACACTCTACTGGGTACTCTATGGAATACCAGAAAGTCTATCAGGTTCTTTACCTGATACTGTACAGGGTACTCTATGGAATACCAGGCAGTCTATCAGGTTCTTTACCGGATACTCTACAGGGTACTCTATGGAATACCAGACAGTCTATCAGGTTCTTTACCCGACACTCTACTGGGTACTCTATGGAATACCAGATAGTCTATCAGGTTCTATACCCGACACTCTACTGGGTACTCTATGGAATACCAGACAGTCTATCAGGTTCTTTACCGACACTCTGCTGGGTACTCTATGGAATACCAGACAGTCTATCAGGTTCTTTACCTGATACTGTACAGGGTACTCTATGGAATACCAGACAGTCTATCAGGTTCTTTACCAGATACTCTACAGGGTACTCTATGGAATACCAGACAGTCTATCAGGTTCTTTACCCGACACTCTACTGGGTACTCTATGGAATACCAGACAGTCTATCAGGTTCTTTACCTGATACTGTACAGGATACTCTATGGAATACCGGACAGGCTATCAGGTTCTTTACCGGATACTCTACAGGGTACTCTATGGAATACCAGACAGTCTATCAGGTTCTTTACCTGATACTGTACAGGGTACTCTATGGAATACCAGACAGTCTATCAGGTTCTTTACCGGATACTCTACAGGGTACTCTATGGAATACCAGACAGTCTATCAGGTTCTTTACCCGACACTCTACAGGGTACTCTATGGAATACCAGACAGTCTATCAGGTTCTTTACCCGATACTCTACTGGGTACTCTACGGAATACCAGACAGTCTATCAGGTTCTTTACCCGATACTCTACTGGGTACTCTACGGAATACCAGATAGTCTATCAGGTTCTTTACCCGATACTCTACTGGGTGTTCTATGGAATACCAGACAGTCTATCAAGTTCTTTATCCGATACTCTACTGGGTACTCTACGGAATACCAGACAGTCTATCAAGTTCTTTACCCGATACTCTACTGGGTACTCTACGGAATACCAGACAGTCTATCAGGTTCTTTACCCGATACTCTACTGGGTACTCTACGGAATACCAGACAGTCTGTCAGGTTCTTTACCCGACACTCTACTGGGTACTCTATGGAATACCAGACAGTCTATCAGGTTCTTTACCCGACACACTGCTGGGTACTCTATGGAATACCAGACAGTCTATCAGGTTCTTTACCAGATACTCTACATGGTACTCTATGGAATACCAGACAGTCTATCAGGTTCTTTACCCGACACTCTACTGGGTACTCTATGGAATACCAGACAGTCTATCAGGTTCTTTACCTGATACTGTACAGGGTACTCTATGGAATACCGGACAGTCTATCAGGTTCTTTACCGGATACTCTACAGGGTACTCTATGGAATACCAGACAGTCTATCAGGTTCTTTACCTGGTACTGTACAGGGTACTGTATGGAATACCAGACAGTCTATCAGGTTCTTTACCGGATACTCTACGGGGTACTCTATGGAATACCAGATAGTCTATCAGGTTCTTTACCCGATACTCTACTGGGTGTTCTATGGAATACCAGACAGTCTATCAAGTTCTTTACCCGATACTCTACTGGGTACTCTACGGAATACCAGACAGTCTATCAAGTTCTTTACCCGATACTCTACTGGGTACTCTACGGAATACCAGACAGTCTATCAGGTTCTTTACCCGATACTCTACTGGGTACTCTACGGAATACCAGACAGTCCATCAAGTTCTTTACCCGATACTCTACTGGGTACTCTATGGAATACCAGACAGTCTATCAGGTTCTTTACCCGATACTCTACTGGGTACTCTACGGAATACCAGACAGTCTATCAGGTTGTTTACCCGATACTCCACTGGGTACTGTATGTAATACCAGACAGTCTATCAGGTTCTTTACCCGACACTCCAATGGATATTGTATGGAATACCAGACAGTCTATCAGGTTCTTTACCCGATACTCTACAAGGTACTCTATTGAATACCAGACAGTCTATCAAGTTCTTTACCCGATACTCTACTGGGTACTCTACGGAATACCAGACAGTCTATCAGGTTCTTTACCCGACACTCTACAAGGTACTCTATTGAATACCAGACAGTCCATCAAGTTCTTTACCCGATACTCTACTGGGTACTCTACAGAATACCAGACAGTCTATCAAGTTCTTTACCCGATACTCTACTGGGTACTCTACGGAATACCAGACAGTCTATCAGGTTCTTTACCCGATACTCTACTGGGTACTCTACGGAATACCAGACAGTCTATCAGATTCTTTACCCGATACTCCACTGGGTACTGTATGTAATACCAGACAGTCTATCAGGTTCTTTACCCGACACTCCAATGGGTATTTTATGGAATACCAGACAGTCTATCAGGTTCTTTACCCGATACTCTAAAGGGTACTGTATGGAATACCAGACAGTCTATCAGGTTCTTTACCCGACACTCTACAGGGTACTCTATGGAATACCAGACAGTCTATCAGGTTCTTTACCCGATACTGTACATGGTACCCTATGGAATAACAGAGGGTCTGTCAGGTTCTTTACCCGACACTCTACAGGGTACTGTATGGAATACCAGACAGTCTATCAGGTTCTTTACCCGATACTCTACTGGGTACTCTATGGAATACCAGACAGTCTATCAGGTTCTTTACCCGATACTGTACATGGTACCCTATGGAATAACAGAGGGTCTGTCAGGTTCTTTACCCGACACTCTACAGGGTACTGTATGGAATACCAGACAGTCTATCAGGTTCTTTACCCGATACTCTACTGGGTACTCTATAGAATACCAGACAGTCTATCTAGTTCTTTACCCGACACTCTACAGGGTACCCTATGGAATACCAGACAGTCTATCAGGTTCTTTACCCGATACTGCACATGGTACCCTATGGAATAACAGAGGGTCTGTCAGGTTCTTTACCCGACACTCTACAGGGTACTGTATGGAACACCAACAGTCTATCAGGTTCTTTACCCGATACTCTACTGGGTACTCTATGGAATACCAGATAGTCTATCAGGTTCTTTACCCGATACTCTACTGGGTACTCTATGGAATACCAGATAGTCTATCAGGTTCTTTACCCGATAATGTACAGGGTACTGTATGGAATACCAGACAGTCTATCAGGTTCTTTACCCGACACTCCACTGGGTATTGTATGTAATACCAGACAGTCTATCAGGTTCTTTATCCGACACTCCACTGGGTACTGGATGTAATACCAGACAGTCTATCAGGTTCTTTACCCGACACTCCACTGGGTACTCTATGGAATACCAGACATTCTATCAGATTCTTTACCCGATACCCTAAAGGGTACTCTATGGAATACCAGACAGTCTATCAGGTTCTTTACCCGACACTCTACTGGGTACTCTATGGAATACCAGACAGTCTATCAGGTTCTTTACCGGATACTCTACAGGGTACTCTATGGAATACCAGACAGTCTATCAGGTTCTTTACCCGACACTCTACTGGGTACTCTATGGAATACCAGACAGTCTATCAGGTTCTTTACCCGACACTCTACTGGGTACTCTATGGAATACCAGACAGTCTACCAGGGTCTTTACCCGACACTCTGCTGGGTACTCTATGGAATACCAGACAGTCTATCAGGTTCTTTACCTGATACTGTACAGGGTACTCTATGGAATACCAGACAGTCTATCAGGTTCTTTACCAGATACTCTACAGGGTACTCTATGGAATACCAGACAGTCTATCAGGTTCTTTACCCGACACTCTACTGGGTACTCTATGGAATACCAGACAGTCTATCAGGTTCTTTACCTGATACTGTACAGGATACTCTATGGAATACCGGACAGTCTATCAGGTTCTTTACCGGATACTCTATAGGGTACTCTATGGAATACCAGACAGTCTGTCAGGTTCTTTACCTGATACTGTACAGGGTACTCTATGGAATACCAGACAGTCTATCAGGTTCTTTACTGGATAGTCTACAGGGTACTCTATGGAATACCAGACAGTCTATCAGGTTCTTTACCCGACACTCTACAGGGTACTCTATCGAATACCAGACAGTCTATCAGGTTCTTTACCCGATACTCTACTGGGTACTCTATGGAATACCAGACAGTCTATCAGGTTCTTTACCGGATACTCTACAGGGTACTCTACGGAATACCAGATAGTCTATCAGGTTCTTTACCCGATACTCTACTGGGTGTTCTATGGAATACCAGACATTCTATCAAGTTCTTTACCCGATACTCTACTGGGTACTCTACGGAATACCAGACAGTCTTTCAAGTTCTTTACCCGATACTCTACTGGGTACTCTATGGAATACCAGACAGTCTATCAGGTTCTTTACCCGACACTCTACTGGGTACTCTATGGAATACCAGACAGTCTATCAGGTTCTTTACCTGATACTGCACAGGGTACTCTATGGAATACCGGACAGTCTATCAGGTTCTTTACCGGATACTCTACATGGTACTCTATGGAATACCAGACAGTCTATCAGGTTTTTTACCTGATACTGTACAGGGTACTCTATGGAATACCGGACAGTCTATCGGGTTCTTTATCTGATACTCTACAGGGTACTCTATGGAATACCAGACAGTCTATCAGGTTCTTTACCCGACACTCTACAGGGTACTCTATGGAATACCAGACAATCTATCAGGTTCTTTACCTGATACTGTACAGGGTACTCTATGGAATACCAGACAGTCTATCAGGTTCTTTACCCGACACTCTACAGGGTACTCTATGGAATACCAGACAATCTATCAGGTTCTTTACTTGATACTCTACTGGGTACTCTATGGAATACCAGACAGTCTATCAGGTTCTTTACCTGATACTGTACAGGGTACTCTATGGAATACCGGACAGTCTATCAGGTTCTTTACCGGACACTCTACAGGGTACTCTATGGAATACCAGACAGTCTATCAGGTTCTTTACCTGATACTGTGCAGGGTACTCTATGGAATACCAGACAGTCTATCAGGTTCTTTACCGGATACTCTACAGGGTACTCTATGGAATACCAGATAGTCTATCAGGTTCTTTACCCGATACTCTACTGGGTGTTCTTTGGAATACCAGACAGTCTATCAAGTTCTTTACCCGATACTCTACTGGGTACTCTACGGAATACCAGACAGTCTATCAAGTTCTTTACCCGATACTCTACTGGGTACTCTACGGAATACCAGACAGTCTATCAGGTTCTTTACCCGATACTCTACAGGGTACTCTATGGAGTACCAGACAGTCTATGAGGTTCTCTACCAGATAGTCTACTGGGTACTCTTTGGAACACAAGGTCATCTATCAGGTACTCCTCTAAATACTCCACAGGACACTCTATAGAAGCCCATATTGTCTATCAGATACTCCACCAGACACTTTACAGGGTACTCTATGGAACACCAGATAGTCTATCCGGTACTCCATCAGATACTCTACTGGGTGCTGTATGGAACACCACGTGGTCTATCAGTTACCTCGCCGGTATTCGACAGGGTACTCCATAGAACACCAGATACACTATCAGGTTCTCTGCCCGATACTCTACAGGGTACTCTAAGGAACAGCAGATAGTCTGTCAGGTATCTCACCAAATCCCCTACAGGGTACTCCATAGAACACCAGGTATGCTATCAGGTCCTCTACTAGATAGTCTACTGGGTACTCCATAGAACACCAGTTAGTCTACCAGGTACTCCACTGGATACTCTACTGGGCACTCTATGGAACAGCAGTTAGTCTACCAGGCACTCCACCGGATACTCTACTGGGCTCTCTATGGAACAGCAGTTAGTCTACCAGGCACTCCACAGGATACTCTACTGGGCCCTCTATAGAACAGCAGTTAGTCTACCATGCACTCCACCGGATACTCTACTGGGCACTCTATGGAACAGCAGTTAGTCTACCAGGCACTCCACCGGATAGTCTACTGGGCCCTCTATGGAACAACAGTTAGTCTACCAGGCACTCCACCGGATACTCTACTGGGCACTCTATGGAACAGCAGTTAGTCTACCAGGCACTCCACCTGATACTCTACTGTGCATTCTATAGAACACCAGTTAGTCTACCAGGCACTCCACCGGATACTCTACTGGGCACTCTATGGAACAGCAGTTAGTCTACCAGGCACTCCACCGGATACTCTACTGGGCCCTCTATGGAACAGCAGTTAGTCTACCAGGCACTCCACCGGATACTCTATTGGGCCCTCCATGTTACAGCAGATAGTCTACCAGGCACTCCACCGGATACTCTACTGGGCACTCTATAGAACACCAGTTAGTCTACCAGGCACTCCACCGGATACTCTACTGGGCACTCTATGGAACAGCAGATAGTCTACCAGGTACTCCACCGGATACTCTACTGAGCACTCTATGGAACAGCAGTTAGTCTACCAGGCACTCCACTGGTTACTCTACTGGGCACTCTATGGAACAGCAGTTAGTCTACGAGGCACTCCACCGGATACTCTACTGGGCCCTCTATGGAACAGCAGTAAGTGATAATTGAGAATACGAGCTCACCTGTACATGTACGTGTACGTGTACATGTACATCTCCATAGGATTTAGTGTTAAAATCGTGTACGTGTACAAGATTTTAACGGTTTTTTAGGGTGAGCTCGAATTTTTTTAACACTGGATTGTATCCTAGACGCGCATAGTTTTACGTACACATACATGTACCGTTTTGATTGAAATCTGCAGATGAGTTTTCCCCATTGGATTCAGTGTTAAATTGCGAGCAAAAAAACGTTTTGAGAATTCGAACTCATCGTCTTGCCGATTCTAACAATCCGCGTCCGTACACGATTTTAACACTGAAACCCTATGGAGAGTGTTAAATTGCGAGCAAAAAAATGTTTTGAGAATTCGAACTCATCGTCTTGCCGATTCTAACAATCCGCGTCTGCACACGATTTTAATGCTGAAAACCCCATGGCGGCGTACACGGAGATCCGATTGCAGATTTTAGGTCGGAAATTGACTCACGTGAAGAGGTGGTTTGAATCCGCAAACCCACTGTAGCGTTTCTCGAAGTGAGACTGGCGCACGTTATTGCGAGGTGATCTCAATGAGCACTTGATGGAAATGTTTTGAACGAAGAGTGTTGTCGTCGGTGTGTTAGAAATTCGCGAGCCCGCTGTCACGTTTTTGATTGATATATATATAGGGGAGAAAAAAAATATAAATAAATAGTTATTTAAAAAAAATAAATATATCAAATCGAATAGATAATAAAAACGTAAATCATGAGTGATTCTCAGGATATTAGAGTGAGGTTTCTTTTAAAAATGCTGATGAGAGCCTACGCATTCTGCATGAACGAACAACTAGGTCGCCTCTTGTTAGAACGATGCGTCAGATGTCGGGATCACCTAGACTTCGATCATGAGAATCATTCGTGTCTGTGGATGGAAAGGGAAGATATGGTCGTCAAGTATTTCGAACCAGCCTTCGAACATGTTCAAATCAATGAAGTGATCGCGTTTTGGAAGAGATTACTCTACTGTAAGAATCGAAGCAAGCCCACAGATTCGGAAGAACAGAAATTGGCACGTAAAAGTCTGACTTTACGAGATAAGGGATGCATCTTGAAATTATTGTTCAACGAAGCATACGTCTAAGTTTTCTCGTTGATATAAAATAAGGGAGAATAGAAAATAAAAATAAATACACACATAAATTTTTTATCTAATATTAGAAAGAAAAAAACAAAAATGAGAACCAGAAATAAATTGTATCCGACGTTAGTGGACGACGAGGACGAGAAGCCGATCGACGTTTTGCCGACGACGCCGTCGCTAGAAGAAAGAGAAAGAGGAGAGAGGTATCGCATCGATCAAATCAATAGAATCCAAGAGTATCTAACTCGAGAGAGAGATTCTCGCCGTTCTCTCAAGAAGAAGTATTCGCGTTTCGTGACGTTCGTCAACTCGATCGACACAACACTCATCACGATTTCCATGGGTTTACACGTGGCCGGCATCGGATTGTTGTCGACCGCGGTCGCCATTCCGATCGCGTTGACCGTAGAAGGAGTGGCCCTCGCCGCTGGATTGTTTAGCACGCTCGGAAACTTTTTGAGTAGGAAATTATATCTGAAGGCGAGGAAACATGACAAGATTCGCGTCTTGGCCGACTCCAAGATCGACACGATATCCGAAATGATCTCTATGGCGTTGAAAGACGGTAGGATATTGGACGGAGAATACTTCGCGATATTGAGCGAGAAAACGAAATACGATGCCATGAAAGAAGCCGTGAGAATTAAGACTCATCAGATCATCAAGGAAGAGATGAAGGATTCTCTCGTGGAAAAGGGGAGGAAAGATGCCAGGGAGGAATTCAGTAAGATGATAGAACTCAAGAGCAGCGATTGAAAAAAAAAATATATATAATAAGAACAGAATTTTTAAAAAAAAATAAAATTTATATATAAAATAAAAAAACGAAATTAATTTAAATAACTCTTAAAAATGTATTGCGTAAAGTGTAAGAGAGTTACCGAGACAAGTAATTCTAGAGAATTGCGAACTAAAAACGACAGACAGATGCTTCGCGGAATTTGCGACGTGTGTGGTTCTGTCAAGACATGATTCGTCAAAAAAAAGAACGCGAGCAAAGGTAAAGGCATCGTGAATAAAATGATCAATAATCTACCTTTCGAAATGCATCTGCCCGATCACAATTTCACGGGACCCGGAACGAAATTGAACAAGAGACTCAACGCCGATCTGACACCCAAATCT